>JARFIY010000157.1:0-106780 GCA_036346155.1 Sinelater perroti | reverse complement strand
GCGACTCCGATAAAGGAAGGGCTGCTTGAAAAGCAGCGAAAAAAGCAAAAAAACAATTTAAGCAGACTAAGACTTTATCTGAAAAAGGAAGCTTGAAGAAAAAATCTCAGACCGGGATGAAAGAATTTCATTAGTTAGAGCAGCAAACTGAGAAAGTAAAAATAAAAGTAAAAAGTTCTCGGGCCAATCCAGCAAAAGGAAAAACCTTAAAAAAGAAAATCGTCGAAGAGGCTTATTCAGATACAGATGAATCTTATGACTGCAATGAGATGCGGCTTGATGACGATGAGTCTGACATTGAAGAGGACCGGGAAAAATGTCTCATTTGTGAAGAATATGGTAATACAGAAATCTGGTGGAAATCCAAAACTGTGTTCGTTGGGTTCATAAAGAATACAATGGAGTAGATACACCACGAAATTATTTATGCTATTTTTGTGCTTCACCGCAAACTGTTTGTCGTTTAAAATTTTAAATATGTATTTTTTTGTTTTTTTTAATGTTTGCGTGTTGATTTGAATTTTGATGAAAACCTCCTGTCTGTCTTATCAGTTATTATCATTCCTGTGTTTTTTTTTGTTCTCAAACCATTCGTATATCAATAAAATACTTTTTCTTGCATAAATTGTGTTATGATCGCAATTACTCGCACTACGGTCGTCATTACCCGCTTAAGTGGGCAATGACGATCAAAGACACTTTTTACTTAATTTTTTTTCTATTAAAAAGTGAAATAAGTAAAATAAATTTTTGTTCAATTATCGTTAGAAAACATATCAACAAATTATGTGACCGATGTTTAAGTTTACATCTCAAATATTTTGACTTTTATAACCATTTATGCTTAGGCGATCGTCATTGCCTCATGCTCCCCTATGTAAGTATGTATGTATGTTTTTTACCTCTCTACACCCGGTGTTTATCCCCTATGGCACGGCTGTCAGGCATTACTTTACGGGGGATGCGTTAGCCGTTAAGCTCTTCCTTCTATGCTGAGTCTCCTTACGTCCCTGCTCTTACCGCGATATCGATATTTTTTAGGGTTTGGTGAGCTCCTTCCTTCTTTTTGTTCTTCTTGCTATATTCTCTTGAAATAGGGGTAAAAATCAGGAGGGTCAGAGGTCTCGCTCGTTAATTTCCTGGTGCGTCTTCTTCATTTCGGTCCCTTATGTTCTTCGCAACGTAGGTCCTTGAGCACTTTAGTCGCAAAGGTTGTCGTTGCTTTCCATGCTTCTTCAGAAGATAGCATCGCCCCAACCAACGTCTCTGCCGTGATGCTTTGCGCCAGTGTTACCTCCAGGTCGCGACGTTATACTTCGTACCTAGGGCAGGCGAAAATACATGTTCACGTTTTCCTCTAATACTGAAAGCTGAACACTCATTGAAAGTCCTCGTACTTGTATTTGTAGAGGTATGTCCGGAAGCATCCGTGCCCCGACAGCATCTGTGTCAAATAGTAGTTGACACTACCGTGTTTACGGTACAATCACTTGTCCACTTGGGAGATCAGGCGGTGAGTTCACCTTTCTTTATCCGATTTATCCCATGCCACCTGCAGCCAGTGAAGAAGGCTTGTTTGTCTCTCTTCAACATTTACCTGATCTGCGCCTATGGGTGCGGTTTTTCCTCGGCGAAAGATGCGTTTCTCCTCTTTCGCTAGTTTCCCTATCGGTAACAGGCTTGCGATGACCTTGGCGGTCTCTTTTGAAGACCGTTCGGAACGCGCTTGCCACTCGAAGTGCACTCAGTCGTTGGACTGATGTCAACTTTTTGCGAGTTTTCTGAGTCATCAATGCATCTGCCCAAATGGCAATGCCATATGTAATGACTTAGGTGACTACTGATGTCAGGAGCGCTCAGCGATTGTTCAGGTCCTCCAGGTATTTACCTATGATAACAAGAGCGATGTCGTCAGCAAATGCTACCGGCGCGACCGCTGTCGGCAGCGTGAGCTGAAGCAAACCATCGTACATTATGTTCCACAAAAGTGGTCCAAGTACTGAGCCTCGTGGCACCCCTTCAGTCACTCGGTACTCCTTTGCTCCTTCCTCGATGTCGTATTTTAGTATTCTGTCAGTAAAGTAGCTAGCTATCATTTTTCCGCAGGTATCCTGGATTATTCATCTTCGTTAACGCCTCCATGATGCGGTCCCATTTTGCTTCTTCTCTCCGCCTTTCCATCTCTTTTCGGAGATGGCTTCTTTTGCGATGCTAGTAACCAAGTCGATGGTGCCAAGTGTCGAGCGACCCTTGCGGAAACCATATTGGTTATCCGATAAATGCGTCTCAGATACTTCTTCAATCCTTCCGTGGATAATGCGCTCCAGGATTTTCCCTGCTGTGTCAAGCATGCAGAGTGGACGGTAAGATGAGGGTTTGTCCGGTGGTTTTCCTTTAGGAGAGAACCAATCTCTGCTGTTTTCACTTGGCGGGAAAACTCATTCCTGCAAGCATCTGTTATATAGGCTAAAACTGTTCCGCCACCGCATCTATGGCTGTCTTGAGTGCTATGTTGGGAATACCATCCAATTTGAAATTATCCTTTTATTTATCCAATTATCCATTTTAGCGCATGCCTTCCTCAGTTCTTCTATCGTCAGCTCGATCTGGAATTCGCAGCTAGGCTGCTGTGGGAAGAGGTTTTGACGATTCTCTCCAGAAACGCTGGGCAGGTTGGTAATAGCATTGCCTGGCTCTTCAATCGTGTCATGACAACCTTGTAGGGTCTTCCCCACGGGTCGCCATCGACCTCCTCAAGCAGTTCCTTCCAGCGTTCTTCTTGCTGTCCTTGATGGCCTTAGTTAATTTCAGTCGCGCCTTCTTGTACAGCTCCTTCCGTTCTTCGAAGTTCTTGTTCTTCTTTCAGCTACGTGTTTGCGCCCTCCTTGCCCGGATGCATTATTTCCGGATAGCAGCGATGTTCTTATTCCACCTGTGTTCGCGCCAATCTCCAATTACTTTTATTTGGATTTTAAATTAGGGCCGGCCGTCTGTATACGCGCTTTAGTTTTGATTTGAGGTGGCGGCGACGAATTTGCCCGCTTACGCGGTGCGCCGATATATAAAGCAGAGCGGCTTCGGGCGGGGCTTCTCTTCGCTCTTTCGTTGGCTTCGTTTTTGAATTTTAGTTGTGATGTTTTAGAAAGCGAGCGAGCGGCTTTAAATATTCCGTGGCCGAGGGCGTTTTGACCGAGAGTTCGCCGGCGTGTTTTGTTTGGCGGCAAGAGTTTCCACATCCCGGTGGTCGTTGTTGAAGGTTATTTTTATTGCGGGATTCGATATTTTGCCGACCAGATTGGCCGATTGCATTTCGGGAGTTGATATTTTGCCGGCGGAAAGACTCGGTTCTGTTTCCTTGTGTCTGAGACGGCGAGGAACCAAGGAAAACCTAGTCGCAAACTTCGGACACACCAGTTGGAGAGCCCATACCAGGAAAGGTGCTTCCGATCGGTCCCGCAGCGAAGATTAGGGTAACTTGTTCTTTTTTTACACACGCTCTTTTTCAACTTCCTTGATTTCCCAGGAGTTCAGCATGGGGAGCCGAGTTCTGCAGCAGAGCGTTCCAAAGATGAGTTTTCCAGCTTTGGCTTTTTGATTGAAGTTCCTTTGTTTAAAATTTTAAAATTACGATTTAGTCAAAACAACCAGTATACTGGATTATGCCGGTCGTTGGAGCTTTTCCGTGTCATTGTTGCATCGCAAGCTTCAACTACCCTCTTCACAACTTCTTCTGTTGCGTTATGAACGTTAATGGGCCCACTAGTTAATGCCGTTTCGAACAGCCCAGGGTCAAACATGTTTGCTTTCCAACCTCGAGAGTTCGTCTTTTTTAATGGTGGTCCCTTACTCTTGTTCAGTTACTATATCCCAAGAAATCACTCGGTGGTCTCTCAGATTGAACACATCGCTCACTTTCCAGTTGTTATCTTGTCTCACAAGGCTGGTGCTGACAAATGTGAGGTCCACAATCGAGCTCTTGTCATTCTTTTTATAGGTTGATATGCTATCTGTGTTGAGGAGTGCAACATCCAAACAGTACATCGCCTCTAGTAGCTAATTTCCTCTTTTGTTTGTCTTCTTGCTGGCCCAATCAACTGCCCAAACATTAAAATTTCCTGCGATGACTACAGAGAAGTGATCCTCAGCATCCTTGAAAAGCTTCTTGAGGAAGTCCGTAAACTGATCTATGTCTAGACTATTCTGTTGCATCAGAGGCCCATGATTGAGTACTAAGCGGTTTGTACGAGTCTGGAATAATAGCTATATTTGTCTTTCAGTCTCGCACGGTTTGCATCAGCAAATCCTGTGGTGCCTCACTGTGGCTTAGGTTGGCTGCAACACTTTCATTGTTTTGGCCTAATTGTTCTATTGCTAGCCTCATTAAAGCACGTATTTGGATTTTGCCATATGCCACTCGTATAGACATTACCGATTCGACCTTTACAATGTTATCTTCTCCGACTATATAAAAGTGTTTAGATGAAATTGTTTGTTTGATTTGTTGCCTTTTGGGGTTTTCACATTTTTTGATTTTCTGATGGACGAGTTTGATGGAAATGTCTGGTAACTTCGGTGTTTTTCTTCTTGAATCTCCTGGAAAACATGCCCAGAAAATCATTTCTCCGGGTGTCCTCTTCGTACGGAAGCGACCGAAAATATTGAATATGATAGAATTTTTGTCGCTACTGTAGATATTCTAGCCCTCTTAAATGTGGTCTTACTTATGGAATAATAAATTTTTGAGGCTGAATTGATTCTTTTGTTAAGTTCAACTTATAAATTTCTATTACTGCTTAAATCTAGCCAACATGTCTGGAGCGTTCAACTTGAAATATTTCTCTTACCAATTGCTATCACCACCATTCTTTCACTAGTAATTATTAAAGTATATATTTTTAATTTTTAATTACATTTGATGAGCTTTTCTTGTAATTGTCTCTCTGATCTTGGTTATAATAACTAAATCATACGCGTACTTAAGTTCCAATGCCAAAACTGGCTTCAAATTCATATAACCTCTACTTATTTGTTGTATGGAAGTTTTACATTTTTGGAGTATTTTGTTCATTAATATTGTAGGGCGCGCCCGCCCGAAAAACGCGAGCGAGCACCGCCAACGCGGCCCAGCAAGTCGCCCTAATAGATCCGCGCCAGAGCGAAACAACCGCGAAAGCAAAACAAGTGCTGTGCCTCGCTCTCCTAAAATTATCCCCGCGAACTCCCGAAACAAAGCGCGGCTCGGGTATATATACCGGACCAATTTCGTTGGACGGCAGAGCCTCTGGAAGATGGTCAAGGCCCTTAGAAACCGCCCCACCCCGATTCCGCCCATCCACGGGGAACAAGGCGTCGTCTATGCTGTTCCAGACAAAGCTGAAGCCTTCGGTGACGCTCTGGTACAGCAGTGTGATATCAATTACGACGACGCGGACCTCGACCAACTAGAACACGTCGACAACTTTGTAGACCGTCTTCGAAGGCAGGAGCCTCAAGAACACATCGATTCGGCGGACTACAAAGAAATCCTCCAGCGGATTCGAGCCCTCCATCCCCGCAAGGCACCCGGCCCGGATGGAATCTCGAATCGAGCGCTGAAGGCGCTCCCAAAGAAGGCTGTCGTCTGCGTGCTGACAATTGCCAACGCCGTCCTCAGATTCCGACACTTTCCCAGCTCCTGGAAGGTGGCGGACGTCATCATGCTGCAGAAACCCGGAAAATCAGGGACTTTCCACAAGATTACCGGCCGATAAGCTTCTATCGACCCTAGGTAAACTTGTGGAGCAAATCATCCTACAGCAGACTGAGGACAGCAGTCGAAGGTCTCCAACTGATTCCGGAGAGTCAGTTTGGCTTCCGATCCGGCCACTCAACCACCTCCAACTCCTTAGGGTGGTGGAGCGCATCACCGAGGGCTATACCAAGAAGGAGGCCACGGGTATAGTCTTCCTAGATGTCGCAAAGGCCTTCGACAGAGTCTGGCACAACGGGTTGGTGTACAAGATGGCGTCAACCAACATCCCGATCCCGATGATCCAGCTTGTTCGGTCCTTCCTCTCCGGCAGGAAAGTTCAGAATCAAGCTGGGAGGCCAGAGGTCATCGGAGAGACGCCTACGAGCCGGCGTCCTCAAGGATCTGTGCTGTCCCCGACGCTCTACAACCTCTACGTCCGGGACATGCCAACGACGCCCTCCACCACACTGGCCCAATACGCAGACGACACGGCGGTGCTGTCCAGCTCCATCGGGCCAGCTTTCGTCTCCAGAAGGCTAGCAGAGGAGCTCGACCTCCTAGAAGATTGGTGCGACAAGTGGAGAATAGGAATCAACGCAGAGAAGAGCGCAGCCGTCCTATTCTCCACCAAGAAACTTCACTGGCGAGACGACCTGGCAAGACTCAGGATCTTTGGAAGGAGATCCCTGGAAGGAAGAAACATCCTACCTCGGGTGATTCTGGACAGGAAACTGACCTGGAGACCACATATAGAAAGGACGGTCACCAAAACAAAAGCAGCGCGAGCGCATTAGGCTCCCTCCTCCACCCCAGGAGCCACCTATCTACAGAAACAAGCTGCTTTTGTACAAGACCGGTCCTAAGACCAATGATGACGTATGCGGCACCAGTTTGGGGCTGGGCCGCAAAACTCACATAACAAGCTCCAGGTCATCCAGAATCGGGCTTTAAGGTCAGCCTTTAGCGCCCCGTGGTTCGTGAGGAACCACGATTTACATAGAGACGCGAATATTCCCACGATCCAGGAGTACATCTCCCAGAGCGCTCAAGATTTAAAACAATCACAGAAGGATCACGCGAATTCCACCATCCGCGGAATTTTCAATTATGAAATTGACAGAGGCGCCCGTCGTAAGCGCCCAAAGATCCTGATTCCTCCGTGAAACGACACGGAGGCGGCCTTTACGGCCATCCACCACCCACGCCAGGTCGTATCAAGAGGACAGTGGTTAAGGGCTTGTCTCAGGGACCACTAATTACGCCAGTGAAGTCAACGTCAACGTTGGACGGCAGAGCTCGTCCTCCTCTCACTCATAGCCAGAACAGCTCTCCTTCCGCCTGAGGAGCGCCCGTACTTACCCACAGCCGAGTTCCCCCAGGTGCACCGAAGGCGTTCTGCGCTCACCCACAGCCTAGTTTCCCAGTCAAACGGGCCGTTATCACGGTCGAAGAAATAAGGCATTCCCGAGATACACCAGGGAATCATCACCGCCATCTAAGGCCCTCCGAAACGCGCTGAGGAAAGCTCTCCGTCGCTCGCCACTACCGAAGCCCTTATCACCGCTTCCACCGTCGTCCGAGAAAAGACTCGCCGAAAAACACACTCCGACGAAGGCGAGGTCTCCCCGGAAGGCGCCCCGATTCTCTTCCCAAAAAACAGCGTTCCTCCTTTCAGGCCTGGCCACGCCTGAAGTCAGCGGCATCCGTGGCACCTACACCGACGTCGACCCGCTCCAAGTCGCTCCAGCGGTACTCAAGCCTCAATAAAACAACTATAACTGCACATATTCTTGTAAATAAAGCGTTGTAGATAGAAAATCTCGTCTTCACGGCCCACAGAACCTAAGTCTCCCACAATTTTATAAGAAGCAGAGAATTTAATAGTTTACTCTATTTTACATCTTTTTTTTGTTACAAATTCTTTAGATGAAAGGTTGTCAGTCCTTATGTAGTTTCTAGTGTGTCTGTAGAAATCTTCAATTGCTAATACTAAATTATTATTTACTTTTTTCCTCTGAAGTATTTCTCAATGTCATTCTATATATGTTGAATCAATAAACTATTTGCATTTTCTATAAAAAAAAGATAGTTTTTTATAATATAATATCTATTTCCTATTATTTGTTCTCAAGTAAAATTCAATCTGTTACTCCAGGACCTGTTCTAAATACACCTTGTGATTAATTCAGCTAATGTTTGCCGTGTTGATAAACAAACTACAATACTGACTAATTAAAAAAAATCCATATTAAAATTCCAATGCATGGTACAATATAAAAGTAAAATTACTTTTAAACTAAATCTTATATATAGAGGGTGTTTCGGAATTGCACGGCACTATTTTAGGAATGTGTTCTCCAGTACGGAATAAACAAAATAGTTCATATAAACATATATTACAAATTAATATATTATCGAGATATTGAAAGTGAATGTATAGGATCGGAGATTTCGCTTACATCACTTTCGTACTATTTGTTACTTATGCTGTCTTAATGTATGACAGATGCCCATTTCGTTGCCTCATTGGACCCAATGTTAATATATAATTGTGATTTTTGTTATTTCGACATAGTCCGCACACAGAGCATTATGAAATGGCATTGTTAAATTGTATTAAAGTCGATATTCCGCGAATGGCTGATCAAACATACAAAAATTGCACATCATTGCAATCATTGAAATCACTAGCTTCACAATTTCACACTATATAATATACAATGTAGCACATCCGGACACAGAACGACGAGCCAGTGCGGGTACAGCAACCATCATAAGAAACGGCATAAAACACCACACGTTAGGCAAAATCGAAGAAGCATGTCTCCAGGCAACAAGCGTCGTCATAGAAGACTGGCATGGACCAATAACCGTATCTGCAGCCTGTTGCCCTCCAAACTACCCTGCAGACAAGCAAAGCTTTATAAATTACTTCACTCAGTTTGGACATAGATTTCTAGCAGGTGGCGGCTTTAATGCGAAGCACACCAGCTGGGGATCTAGAATATCAGCCCCGGGAGAGGAAAATACTATACGCTAATTAATGAACTCCATTTAAACCATCTTTCCACATATAAACCAACATATGGCCGACACAACAAACTACCAGATTGTCTGGACTTCTTTGTCACTAAAGGGTTTACTCCAGGATCCCTAGACATTGAACCAAGTGACGATTTAGCATCTGATCACTCCCCAGTGTTGCAACCATTTATTCGGACATAAAAGAAAAGAGCAGAATAAAACTCTGTAACCGTAAAACAGATTGGGGTTACTTAAAGAACTAATTAAGTAAAACAAACTTAAGAGTTTCGCCCAAAACAACAGAAGAGTTGGAAACAGAAGTACAAAACTTTACCTCTCTAATACAAGAATCCGCTTGGGAGGCAACACCGGTGCAAGATAAACCTAAATCAAAAATAGTTGATTCACCAAAAAATACTAGAAAAAAGACGACACGAGACAAAACAAATTTTAATCATGCAGCAAGACAATTGAAAGAATTGTTAAAGGAACTCAAGAACAGATTATTTTAAGAATACTTGGAAGGGCTAACACCGAAAGTAGACACTGAATAAGCCCTGTGGAAGGCAACAAAAAGATTAAAACAACCAAGAGAACACATACCTCCCATAAGAAAACCAAACAGATGGGAAAACAGACAAGAAAAGGCTGAAACTTTTGCCGATTATCTAGAAAACGTGTTTAAACCCTTACCAAAGATTCGACGAAGACGATGATAAAAATTCAAAGATTTCTAGAAGAGCCTGAAAACCTAGCGAAGCTATACTTACAGCAACACCAAAAGAAGTAAAGGATATAATCCTGAACGGCCTAAATTAAAAAGGGCCCCCGGTTACGACTTGATCACAGGCAAAGTAATTAAAGAACTTCCTCGCAAGGGTATAATTATGCTAACGCAGCTCATAAATGCTGTTTTCAGACTAAAACATTTTCCAGCTCAGTGGAAGACAGCAGAAATAATTTTAATTAAGAAACCGAGAAAATCACCACATGAGCCTTCGTACTATCGGCCGATTAGTTTGTGCCGGTCTTATCTAAAATTGTTGAAAAACTGTTAGTCAAAAGGTTAAATAACATAGTCGCAGAGAGAAACCTCATACCTGACCACCAGTTCGGGTTTAGATGGCAACATTTTACAATTGAACAGGTGCATCGTGTACTCGAAACCATAAATAAGACATTTGAAGACAAAAACTACTGCGCCCCAGTATTCCTAGATATTAGCCAAGCTTTTGATCGGGTATGGTACCAGGGACTCCTCTTTAAGCTCAGAAAGAAACTTTCAGAAGAACTCTACAACCTCATTAAGTCATATCTAAGTGAGAGGTACTTCCGAGTGAGAAAACGAAATAACAACACTACACCCAATAACGGCTGGCGTGCCGTAGGGAAGTATATTGGGTCCTTTATTGTACCTCTTATTTACTGCTGATCTCCCAACCAATAACGATGTGATCACAACCACATTCGCAGACGATACCGCCATTTTAGCTGTACACAAAAATCCAAATGAGGCAAGCAACATACTATCCATAAATGGGTCCAGAGGTGGAGGATTAAGATAAACGAAGGCAAGTCCAACCACATAATCTTTACTAAATGCCGAGGAGGTTCACCACAGGTAATGATGGGAAATCAGTACATACCCACCACAAACTGCGTCAAATATCTTGGCATACACCTAGATAAGAGATTTGACCTTCCTCACACATATTTGGAAAAAACGCAAACAACTAGGTACGAAATTCCGAAAGCATTATTGGCTGCTGGGACGACAGTCTCAACTTTCACTTCAAAACAAATTGCTCGCATACAATGTCATCTTCAGGGCAGTATGGACATACGGGCTACAGCTTTGGGGAACAGCATCAAAATCAAATATCGACAGATTCCAGTCCAAAGTGCTGCGCGCTATTGCGGACGCCCCCTGGTTTGACACAAATAAAGACATCAGCTATGATCTGCAAGTGTCCACATTGAGTGAAACGATTATGCAGTGCAGTGCGAAATACATTCAACGATTGGAAACTCATCCAAATGTGCTGGCAATAAATTTGCTTGACAACAGCGAACAGACAAAAGACTAAAGCGTAAAACGCCACTCGACTTAGTTCATGAACGATAACAATCTAATTTTAAAGTTTTAGTTAAGTCTACTAACACAACAAATTAATTTTCATATGAAGATTATCACTCATTGGAGCGCATTTCTTTTTCAAAGGCAATGTTGTCAATTCTCATAAATGCTTATTGTTAATGTAATAACAGATTGCATAGTAAACTTTGAACAAAAAAAAAATTATTGCAATCAGCAGAACAAGCCGAGTTCATGAAAATACTTATGGTTACTGTTAAGTTACAGTTAACCATTCTAAATGGAACAATTGGCCGTAACAAATAGAGAACAAATCAAACTTTTTAATTTTAGTTACATTCGGTGCGCTTTCGATCCATAACTTTACTGTTTCTGCACTTATTTTGATCATTTTTATCGATATTGATTATAAAAGGATCTAGTGAGAAAATTAATTAAAACTTAATCAATCTCAGTGTATTTTATTGAGCTCAGCAAGTTTCCCTGATTGCATCAGAGGTGCGAGTGATAATTGAGAAAGTCCATCTGACGATTGTTCTGGTTATTCTGAACGATCCAAAAAGCAGTATCTTGGCAAATACCTTCATTGATTGTGGCTGTGTTCTACCATTATTGACGATGAGATCTCATATTTTCTTGGGTTTGATAGAGAGTATATTTGTTATCGGTTTTGAGTACTAGTTTCTCATAATTGAAAGAAAGATTGTGGAGGAACGATGAAATCCACCAGTGGCAAGTTGGACTTACTTTGACTGGCTTGCATCAAAGACATATAGAAAACCGATCTCATTATGTGCTACGGAAGGAGTAAATTGAGGAGCTAGTGAAAGAGTAATTCCGCTTAGAGGCACTTGAAATAATCATCTGGAAGAAGTTACTATTATCAAAAAACAATTAACAGAATAGTACGCCAAAAAAATAAAAATTCCTGAGTAGCACCGATGCCGTGGAAGTCAGAAGACCCTGTACTGTCCGAAAACAAAAATACAGCATTACGGCGATTTTTATATCTGGAAAAGTAGATAGACAAAGACGAAAAACTAGTCATTATGTACTTCGCGAAAATTGAGAAGTATGTGAAGAATGAGTTCTCTTACAAACTAATTGGAGCAGAAGTTGGCGAAAAAAGTGATCGGGAGTAGGTTCTTTTTTATTTTGGAAGAACAAAGCCAAACATACCAGAGAAACTGAAAACGGGCTTTAACTATGCAACGAAAACCAATTTGATGATAAATGGGAAAATTGTTACAGGAGAATAGGTTCCAACCACTAGGACTTATAGAGAGTATGTGGAAGGATCCTCTTTTAGGACGTATAGCGAGCTGCAGCTGGTTAGAATAAAGACATGAAGGCAGAGCTGTTAACAAAATGGCATTCGTTTTTGGAATAGGTGGTGAAGATTCCGAATGCGATTATTCCGAGATGTGTAGCTCATGCAGTGTCAAATTGCGACGAACTGCAATTGTATGTTATATGTGATATCAGTCGGCATGCATTTTGTGCAATCGCGTTTCTTCGTGCCACTGGGAGGGGAGGTGACATCAATATCAACATTATGATACCGAAGACTAGAGTACTTTCTTTTAAAGTTGTGTCAATTCTACCACTATAGATAAAATCAGCTTTAATTGAAGCCAGCATGTCCAATTATATTCGTGCGAAGAATCCACGGCGATTCAAAATGTACATTGCTCACCGTATTGGAGAAATTTTGGATCTCACAGAAAAATTAGACAGGCAATCGATGCCAACGAAGGAGAATATGGCAGATGATGGTATACGAGACTTAATAGCTGCTGATGGGAGTCAAAACTCGAGGTGATTCAAGAGTTCTTATTTTTTGTGGGAACCTAAAAGTCAATGGCCAACAAAAGCGGACCTGCTACTCAATGGCATCAATCTGGAAGACCTGTAATTCAATAACGGTCAGTGTATGCTAATTTTGAAAGCTGAAAATTTTATTAAAATACAATATTTTAGCAATTAGACACGACTTATCGGGGTGACAACGTAAATTTTACGAAGAATACAGTTCTTCAAGCTATTTTAAAGTACAACAGTTAGTGAAATATTTTGCGCTACCACTTTTTGGATTAATTATGCACAAAAAGTCTGTCACAAAGAGCAATTTGAAGACCTGCGCAAAGAGCGAAAAGTCAGCAAGTTCTCCAAAATAGGTTAATTGTGGCTGATACTGACAGGTGGATTAATTTGCGTGGATACTCGGTTAGTCAACTCTCCCTCAGTGATCTTAACAGATATTAAAAATTGCGCAGCAATTTATAATTTGAAGTGAGATTTGTTACTGCACTCACATTTATTTTATTTCTTGCTAATTTGCATTTATCTCACAAGTGCAACATTTTCCGGTGGATAGAAATATTCATTCCATCAAAAGGTCACGTTAAGTGTTAATACTGATTTTGCAGACTTCTCTGGGCAGAATGTATTGAACGTTCATGAGGATCTAATGAAAAATCAAATTCATCTTGAAAACGAAAGACGGATTTTTTTTCATTCTTCTCTTATACCATATGTATTTCAAATATAACCAAATATTTTTGTCTCATCATTTATATTAACTTTATAGAATTTCAAATATACAAATTTAAGTAGAACAAAGGAAAATGAAATGTATCTACTTATTTTTAATGTTACTTTCTGTTTCTATTTTCTATACATGATTTTTGTAAATTTTTGTAATGGGAAATATTCATCCAACTGGACGATACAAAATTTGGAATATGAAACAATATTATTAAAATATGACAAAATAAGCAAGGAAAATTTACTCTAAACAATTTTCTAAGTTTTTTTAGCAACAAATTGAGCGCTGACGATATAGTTTTGTGAGTCTTTTGTTTTATTATAACATAGATTTTATCAAGCAACATGTAAAAACGTGAGGTTGTAATTTATTTTATTTCTCCGTTTAGTTAAAAAAAGTGGTATTATATAACAAAGTTTAAGTATTTCCGTATTAATTTTGAAACAGCAATACTGAAGATAAGTAAAAGAGATAGAATTGAGAAAATATTCCAAAAAATCGATGGGAACATAAACCAAATCAATGAGAAATTAGATACGTTAGCACTGGAAGTGAATCAAGAAGGGAGAATATATACCCTAGAAAGAGAGATTAGGAAAAATGATGTTATAATAAAAGGAGTAGTAGATGAAGAAAATGAAAATGAAAACAAAATAAAAGGAAAAATAATAATAATGCAGAAAATAGGTATGAACTTTGATATAATAGAGGATATAGACTAAACTAGAAGAATTGGGAGATACATATATAAAAGGCAACAAAAGACCAATATTCGCCAAGGTAACTAAAGATAGTACGAAACTAGCAATTCTACGAAATGCGAAAAAATTCGAATGATTGGATATATGAATGGGCGAAGATTATATTAAGGAAGTACAAGATCAAAGAAAAGTGGTGATACCCCACCTAAAACACAATTAAAAAATAATACAATGATAGTTAATGGTAAAATGTATAAGGCAAGTGATAAAAAAAGGAGTAAGAATGAACAAAGGATGTCAGAA
The DNA here is from genome assembly GCA_036346155.1 of Sinelater perroti. Taxonomy (NCBI): domain Eukaryota; kingdom Metazoa; phylum Arthropoda; class Insecta; order Coleoptera; family Elateridae; genus Sinelater; species Sinelater perroti. The sequence continues at coordinate 92,378 of JARFIY010000157.1, read as the reverse complement.
GCGAAAGAAACGCACAAAAAAAAGAGTGTAATGGAAAGGTCTCTCGAGGAAGGAGATTTTTAAGAACACAAGAAAAGAACAAGAACAAGAAAAGTAATCCTAACCACGCGAGAAAACTAATAGGTAAAGATACGCGGGGGGTGATGAGGACGAAATTGGCAATGAACAAGGTAATGAGTTAATGGCAAATCGACAAAAAAAAGATATAAAATTATTTAAGATCATACAGAATACAAATATAAACATTACAAACGAAGAAACCTGGAATACCGCAATAGGGAACGAAGAAGGTCCGCGAAGAAAGAAAGATTACACTGAAAACGAAAAGGACAAATATTCCTATGAAAAAGAAAAGATAAAAGAGAAACAAAAAAGGCAATTAAAATTCGACGCATGGAATGTGAAAATTATTACGTAAAAGGAAGATGAAATAATCGAAAAAATAAAATTGCAAAACATTAATTATTTACGTGTAACTGAAACAAAAAAGAAAGGTCAAGGCGTAATGGAACTGAGAGAAGGATATTGGATGTACTAGTCAGGGATAGAACAAAAAAGAGAGGAGCTAAAGGGGTAGTATTAATAGTACGGCCGGATAAAATAAAAACCACTAGTAGAGAAAGATCAATTAATGGAAGATTACTAGCAGTAAACACTAAAATTGATAGTGGAAATATATGAACGGTAATAGTAGCATACGCACCAAAGAGAAACAAATGTAATTGTTATGGGGATATGAACGGCACAGTAGACAATAACAATGAAGGCATTGAAAAATATATATGGGACCGTATGGGGAAATAACAAAAAATGATAATGGAGTGAGGTTGATAGACCTATGTGTAGGGAATGATTCTGTTATATCCAACACAAAATTGATGCACAAGGACATACACAAATACACCAGGGAAGCCCGCTCCAGGAACAAGAAGTCAATTATGGATTATTTTATTATAAACACAGAAAATTGGAAAAAGTAAAGGACGCAAAGATAAAAAAAATAAGTAAGTATGCAGAAGTAAGAAGTGATTATTATTTGCTGAGAGCTTTGAATGGCATATACATATATATTCTGCGCTTGTGTTTCGGAGCGGGCGGTCAAGTGCCGCGCTTCCATATATATATATATAAGTGCCCCAAAACGCTCTACCTGCTATTAAGGTCAGGCCTGCATTTTCTTTTAATGTTAGAATTACGAGTCATTTTCTATATCTTGTTCTGCCGATAACTGCAATCAGAAGTCAAGCTTAAATTTCGCTTAACTCAAAATCGTATACACCACAATATCACTAGTCATATATGTAGTAAATTTAAATCATGTTTCCAATCGGAGGCGGCATTGGTTTTACGCCTCCCGGAACACCCGCAATAATAAATAATCCAAATACTCCAATAAACACGGGCCTCACCTATAGTCCAGTTCCTCAGCAATACCAATAAGTACCGAATCAAACCCAATTTAACTCAATATGCGCCCCAAAATCAATCCATACTTTCCCCACCTCGGTTAATACACCCTCAAACAACCCCGCCTCACCAGGCTAAGCAGCTCAATTATAATAAGTATTCTAAGAGATCTATAAACAGTATCAATAGAGACGATATACAAATAAATGAGGATTCTGACACAAATTCAACAGACGTGGATCAAGAAAGTTCCTGTAACCTTACTAATGAAAATAAACACAAACGGCAAATCATCAAAGAAAAGAAAAAACCTACACACAGCCTGCTCCTAGCACATCTAAAGTCAATCAAACAAGCACATTCAGCAGGTATGAAATCCTATCCCAAAAGGAAAATATTAACCAAGAACAAGAACAAATTTACAACAATCAACAACTAAAAATTCCAAAGCCTCCACCGGTGTACATATACGTTGGTAATAGCTATAATCAAATGGTAGAAAATATTTCCAATGTCTTAGAAAAAGAGCAATTTTACACTAAGACAATGGCCGGTGACACAATTAAAATTAACACTTTAATTTCAGATTCATTTAGGAAGCTATCTAGACACCTCATAGATGAGACAATTGTATTCTATACATATCAACTCAAAGAAGATCGTTCATACAGAGTTTTCATTAGAAATGTCCATCATTCCACACCAACAGTCGACATTAAAGAAGAGCTTGTCAATCTGGGGCATATAGTAAGAAACATCCTTAACGTACGCCATAGGGTAACCAAACAACCTCTGCCATTGTTCATGGTAGATCTCGAGCCCAAAGCAAATAATAAAACAATATACAATGTTAATTATTTGGGAAACCAAAAGGTTTCGATTGAACCTCTTAGAAATAAAAATATCATACCATAATGCATCAATATGGACACACAAAAACATATTGCAACAGACCTTTTGAATGTGTCAATTATGGTGAAGGACATAACACCACCCTTTGTAAAAAAAAACGCCAAATATACCTTCCAAGTGTGTCCTTTGTGACGGGAACCACCCGGCTAACTATAAAGGCTGTGTAGTTTATAAAGACCTGCAAAAAGCCAAAAACGGACAACATAAAGACGCAACCAAAACAATAATAACAAAAACACGTGAGCAACAAATCAACTTAAATGCAAACGACTATCCTCCACTCCCACACCAAATAACTACCTCCCGTAATGGAACGGCAGGTCTACTACGGAACAAGCCAACGTTTTCGCAAGTGGTTACAGAGAGACACAATGTCACATCTAACGAGCAACATTTGAACATCAACGAACAGCTATCTAACTTTGTCGTGGAGTTTAAAACAATGTTTACGCTGCTCATGAACCAGAATAGCATGATTCTTTATCTACTCTCGTCGGTCATCATTAATTGGCTTAAAAATGGTTTCATCATTAAGAATCGCACTGTGGAACGCTAATGGTCTTACCATCCACGTGCAGGAGATAATAACATTCCCACAGTTAGAAAATATAGATATCTTACTTATATTAGAATCCCACGCAACATCAGGAACCACAATTAAAATACCACACTACTCTGTATACTTTGGTAATCACCCAAATAACACCGCTCAAGGCGGAGCTGCTGTCATCGTGAAAAATTCAGTTGCACACTATGAGCTCCAATCTTACCGAACAAATAAAATCCACAGCGCCAGCATGAAAGTGCAAACTCAGCTTTATCCATTTGTAATTGCAGCGGTATACAGCCCACCAAGATATTCCAGTACCATTGAAGAATACGAAGACTTCTTACGATCCCTCGGGAACAAATTTATAGTAGGGGGAGACTGGAACGCGAAACACACAGTATGGAGATCAACATTAATCACTCCCAAAGGTCGCAACATCAGGAACGCAATGCTTCGCAGCAACCTTGACTATCTCTCTACAGGAATGCCCACTTACTAGCCAAGTGACCAAAATAGATTACCAGACTTACTCGCATTTACAGTTGTCAGCGGTATTACACGTACGTACCTCATGGCAGAGCCCAGTTTCGATCTATCTTCTGATCACTCGCAAGTAATCATCACTGTGAGCACAACTATCATCCATAAGGATGCTCCTCCAAGACTATGTTCCAAATATACGGATTGGGACTATTTTCAAACTTAACTAGAGGAGACGATTAATCTTACTATTCGAATTAAAACCAAGCATGATCTGGATGAAATAGTTCATTACCTTACAACTTTGGTACAGAATATTGCATGGAAGGCTACACCAACTCCAGCTCCGGCTCCACCCGAAATTAGCAATATACCATTGCACGTACGAGAACTTGTTATTGCAAAACGTCGAGCTAGGAAAACATGGCAAAGAACCAGAAACGCACAAGACAAAACTGTGTATAATCGTCTTACTCATCGGTTACATTCAACACAACTATGCGACGTGCGTAACGAAACATTTACGCAATACATCACTACATCACTATGTTTTCTCCTACTGACCACTCTGTGTGAAAGCAACAAAAAAATTAAAACTACCGGATGGTAGTTGGGCTAGATCGGATAAAGAAAAAGCAGATATATTCGCTACGTACCTTGAAAACGTTTTCATCAACTGAAGTCTGGAACCAAATACAACTAATTAATAATTGTAAAGCCCCAGGCTATGAGCCTATAGTTAGAAACATACTTAAACCTCTTCTCAGAAAAGCAGTGGTTTTTCTAACATATATAACAACATCTTACGATTATGCTACTTTCCTCTGCAACGGAAGTTCGCCCAGATCATTATGCTAGCTAAGCTTGGGAAGCCTCCCTCACAAAGCTCACCTTATAGACCAATAAGCCTTCTTCCTCTCCTATCCGGAATCTTTGAGAAACTACTCCTTAAGCGAATCCACGAAACAGTCGACCTAAACAATATACTTCCTACCTCTTAATTTGGTTTTCGGGAAGGCCATTTAACAGTTCAACAAAGCCGTCGGATAGTTACCAAAATCATGGAAAGTTTTGAGACGAAAATAGTTTGTGCAGGGGCGTTATTGAACATACAGCAGGCCTTCGATAAGGTAGGGCATACGGGTCTTCTTTATAAACTAAACCACAACACTTCCCCACTCAACTCTACTTAACCCTAAAGACAAACCTCAGTGAACGGTTTTTCCAAGTCAAGCTGAACAATTCTGTATCAAAATATCGCCAAATCAACTCAGGAGTGCCACAGGGCAGTGTGTCGGGTCCATTCCTATACCTCATCTACACAGCAGCCGCTCCAAATACACCGAATACATTAATAGCAACATTCTCTGACAACACAGCTCTCTTGGCAGTCAATGATAACGCAGATGTAACAGCGTACCAGTTACAGAGACACCTCGATCTACTAGGCGACTGGTTCAGGAAGTGGATAATTACCGTTAATCATGCCAAATTAACTCAAGTGACTTTTACTAACAAACGCAGTCTGCCAGCTAACAATCAACAACACCCCATTACCAGTAAGGACCAAAGTCAAATACCTTGGGCTGCATCTTGACCATCAACTTACCTGGAAAACACATATTACGACCAAACGCAAACAACTTGACCTCAAAACAAAACAAATGGACTGGTTAATCGGCAGGCATTCCCAACTTTCATTATCTAACAAGCTGCTCTTGTACAAGGTGATACTCAAACCCATCTGAAAACCTATGGGATTCAGCTCTGGGGTTGCGCCAAGGCTTCGCACACCAATATACTTCAGAGGTTCCAATCTAAAACTTTACGAAATCTAACAAGCGCTCCTTGGTATGTAACCAACGACACACTCCACACAGACCTAAACATACCTTACGTTGCTGAAGCAATATAGAGACTCTCAAGTGCATACCATCAAAAAACTAGCTAAGAGTCGCAATGAATTAGTACAACAGCTCACTAACGTCCCAGCGACCAGAAGACTTAAGCGCCATTGGCCACATGATCTTATATAGTGTAATTATTTGGGATACCAGCACTGGCTGATGGCCCCCACCCATGTTATAATACCAAATCATTTGCTCATTACTCAAATTGAGTAGATTGTAAATAGGCAAACTTTAAATATATATATATATATATATATATATATATATATATATATATATATATATATATATATATATTCAAGTTTAAAATAAATAGTAAATATAGCAAAATAATGATCTTAAATGACTAGCTGAAACCAGTCTATCTAAGATGGTCTCAATAGAATTTAATACCTACTCACTGACACTGTCTACTACATTAAATATTGTAGACAGGATGTCCAATTAGCATACAGAATGGGCAAATTTCATTGATTATGTCAACAGTTACAAGAGGTATAAAAAATCAAACCATCACCCATGATCTCTGTTTTGAGCAAAAGCCTCTGAAGGAAGCCAAAATCCACTTTCTACTTTTTTCCAGATGAAAAGTAAATCATTTTAAACAAAAATTTAGAAATCAACTATTAAATAATTGGTATTCTTTCTAATAACAAATTAATAGTTACTCATATAATCAGTTATATCTGAAATTACACGGTCCTATATGCTACAACAATAATGAAAAATTTAAAAACACTTTTAAAATTTAAATGTTTTCAAATAAAAAAAATCAGTCACTATGACATGTTAGAAAAATCCTCTTTCTCATGATACCACAGTCAACTATCACTTCTATTTAAAAAAATAAAATTTCAAGTCATGAGTTTTATTTTGAATAAAACAAAACCCAGAAAATCCAAGTTTCAGAAATAAATCAAAAACAAAAGATAGCCGATCTTTACTTTCACCATTATTTTTCTTAAAAAAATAGAAATTAGAGATAGTGGCTCCATATTTGTAGTCTTGTAGTTATCAAAATAAGAATAAGCAATGTATTTTCTATAGAGTGTTCTATATGAAGAAGTGTAATTATTTTTCTACAAAATCATCTTCCTCACCCAGATGCACGCGAACCCTAAAGTTTGTTAATCTCCTTGAAGAACGGTAACGCATAGCTGCTTGCGCCTTCTAACAGTACACCTTTTAACATCCACATAAGCGTTGCACTAGATAGCATCCATTCGTCGATAAATGTTAATGATCACAGACCGCTCGGCCATTATGAACTCAATAAAAAGAAATATACAAGTTTGTTCATCTCATTGAAGAAAAAATCAGACGTCGACGAAAACACATTGTACATTTATTATCTATGCAATAGGCAGCATGAGATGAGCAACAATGTAAATAACATAAATAAAAAAGTATTATAGGAATAAAATTAATAAAAATAAAATATAATATTACAAAAAGATAGAATAAGGATAATCAGTATGATTGTTATTGTAAGAAACTATTGTAACTTCAAAAGTTTGTAATGGTAGGAAAAGACCAGTTCAAGAAAATAAAGTTTTATTAACAAGCATTTAAATAATTTTCGTCAACATGTATCATGAACACTTAAGTACTAAATTAACAGAAATGAACAATAACTAATGCAATTACAATATATTTAACAACTAAGAACAGCATGAACAAGTTATAAATAGATGATAACCTGAGAATATGTATTTTACCAAGCCTCTGCATCTATAAAATTTTATAAAATTATGAACAACAGAAAATTGACATTACGACTTAAAAATGAATGTGCAGTAGCAAATAGTTTTAGATATAATGAGTGTCCTTATAGTTCGAATTACAAAAATACAAATTCAAAAAGTCTGCTCTCAATTTGTAACATTTTTTTTTCAAACTGGCATTACAGTATAACACAAGTAATAGTAGAATAGTTCAACTTATGAAGTTGAAGCTGGCTATGGTTGAACTTCAGCAACCTACAAAACCAAGCACGTCATTAAAAAAAAGTAATGCAAATAGAATTACTTACTGTCATCTTTGGACCTTACATCAGACAAAGTGGGCTCTGCTTGGGGACCACACTACAAAAACAAAATTCAATTAAACATTCTATATTATATAGTAAACACCCCTATACACATAATAGTTATTAATTTTCCAATAAGTCTTTTATAGCTTCAAGTGTCTTATAATTTAAAAAAGATAATACAAAATAACAATGATTTTACAATAAAACATGAAACTGAAAAGCCATCAAGTCAAACAATAATGTAAAACTCGTAAATTAGTTATAAAATTTGTTTAAAAAGATATATTGAAGTAATTTGCCAATAATATCTGTATTTTTCATAAGATGTCCATTCTTTAAAATAAAATTCATTTCAAACTTAGCACATAAAATTCCTTATAGCAGTGTAACGAATTTTCTAGCGCCCCCCATAGCGTGGCTGATTGACATCTGCATTGCGTCACGCTCGGCCCCCAGTCCTTTTTGCAATGCAGACACAAGTGTGCCTCGTTTCCCGAAAGATCGAGGCTACTCGGCTATATCGGGAAAATAGAAATAAATAGCGCGCGGGGACTTGCCAGGGAGATTCCTAATTGACACTCCGATTCCGGTTTTAAGTGATGCAATCGGGTGAATCCAAACGAGAGCTGTGTTTATATAAATAATGTGTAGTTAGTTGTATTTAGTGCATATATACATAAATAGTGCTATAAATTTCTATAATTTTAAGTACAACAGATAAATAGTTTTAATTAAATTAGTACGTTTTATTCAGCACTGCAAAAAAGCGGAAACATTGCAAGTAGTAATGATAAAATGTAAAAGAATTATTATTTTGGTTTATTCTTACAGTGCTGTAAGAGATTCTAAATAAGTAGTGAAGAATGATACGATAACAAGTGGATTAAAACCAATGATCAAATATATTCAATGTTCATAAGATAATGTTAAAACATACTTTTTCAATACTCACCTTCTCGGTGTTCTTCTCCAGTTTCTGAATCAATAACCTATAATGAAATATAATGTGTTTTAGTATCATTTGCAAGTTTTTATACGTTTTTGATTATTAAGAAGCTTTTTTTTTGCAAAAATTCGTTAATCCTTATTTTATAAAAAAAATAGTTAAAAACTAAAAGCAAAGCATGTACGTAAAGATAACTACAAATTAAATTAGGTTAAAAGAATATTTCAAAATAACATATCAGTTAATTTTTTTATTTTCCTAAAATCAAATTAAAAAGCACGAGGTAAAACTGGCTGCGAGAATAATAGAAATATAAAAAGGCGACAAATCAAATATTTTTTCTTAAAATGGTCCATTCTCTAAATAAAATTCATTTGAAACAGCACGTAAAATTCCTTATAGCAGTAATAAAAAAGCAAAAGAATTATTAATTTGGTTTGTTCTTATAGTGCTGTAAGAGATTTTAAATAAGTAGTGAAAAATGGTGCAATAACAAGTAGATTAAAACCAAAAATCAACTATAATCAATGCTCATAATATAATAATGTTAAAATATACCTGTTCAACACTCACCTTGGGTGTGCCCAACCAAGTATATTCTCCAGTATCTGAATCAAAAGCCTATAATGAAATATGTGTTTTAGCATCATTTGCAAGACAAGAATAAGAATTAAGTTTTTATACGTTTTTGATTATTAAAAAGCTTCTTTTGCAAAGTTCCGTTAATCCTTATTTTGTGTAAAAAAGCAGTTAATAGCTAAAAGCAAAACATGCACTTAACAATAACTACAAATTAAAATAGGTTAAAAGAATATTTCAAAATAGCATATCAGTTAATTCATTTTCCCTCGAGCTAAAATCAAATAGAAAAGAATAATAAAAATATAGGAAGGCATCAAATCAAATAAATCCATTTGTCCATAAACATTTACATTTATTCACTAATTTATGGCACCCACTTCGGGCTCCTGTGATCATCTCAATTCTCCTTGACATTAAGTTAAACAATGGTGTCTACACCAACTGCAATTTATTCATTATTGACATACTCTCATAATTTAACAAAATTAATTGCAAGTTGTGTACACCATTATACTTTTTGCATAGTGATATTCCAGACAATTTCAAGATCAGGGAATGGTCAGGTGATTAGGCTGGCCATGAGAAAGTTTCTACTCTGTTTTATTAAATGAATTGTAATCTGTTACGTGCTACATGATATTGGGCGTTATCTTGTTGAAAGATTGCTCAAGACACCATCTAAAGAAAGAGCAGTGCCAAGGGCTGTAAGACTGTGTTGATGTAGACCTGATTGATAATGTTGACCCTAAGTTTAACTAGAGATAACCTGCTATTATAACTGGAAGTTCCATAATACCATATTACTCATAGTTGACTATATATGGCTCGTATTAAAATCCAATTATCATTTTGATTTAAACAAAATCTAGATTAATTAGAAAAAAAAATATTTTCATTGTACATTGTAACTTTGAATGTTGGTACAGAGAAATCAGTGGTAGTAACAGAAAAAGACATAGTCCTTTTAGTTCCATCCCAAATAATCGATGTCGAACAGAATAATCACCACCATATAATGGTTCACTATCGTTGCGCTGGGACACTTGAAGTCTTGATACAGTCTTTAATCAGAAGGATCTAGACATGATGGTCTTCCAAATTGGTTATCCTGTGTATTATTCTAGGCCCCAGTCTTCTCTTAATGAGTACATTCTTTGACCCGCTACTTCCACATTCAATTCGCAACATTGCACTATGGCAGGGGTTGGCAACCTGCGGCTCTTTTGATATAAAGTTGCGGCTCTCCAGTTCCATACGCAAAAAATTAATAATTTATTATCAAAACCCTTAAAAAATCAGAAAATATATTTTTAAGACAGGCTGGCGTCGTGTTGGTACTGGATTGTTCATTCATTCATTTTTTCTATTCATCAGGGTGGGTCTGGTCTGTCTTTTGTTCGTTTGGCTGGTCAGTCATACATTTTGCCCCCCATTTATAACTTAAATTCTTTGAATGGGGTTAATGAAATTTCTCTGGTAGCTCTATTATAATGTATTTCCTGGAATTGGCCACTTTGTGTTAATATTTAAGTACGTCGCCGATAGAATTAGTATTAGTACAAAGTGTAAACTGTAAGGGTAGTCTGTATCATAGTGTTTTATCGTTTGTGTATGTCGTTTAAGTGCTTTAATTTTATTTATTTCTCACTGTAAAATTTTGAAGGAAACATAAGGTAATTATTTTTATTATTTGTTTTAAGTTACAATGTAGGCCCAATACACATCGTTTTTTCTGGCAGTTTTACGTCGGGTAAAACTGCACGAGTAAACAGGAATGACATGACAACGTCCACACATTACACGTTCTATACTGTAAATATTATCCCATTTTCACGTTTTAAAGTTTTAAGACCTTGAGTTTTGATAAGGAATAGAAATATATTGGAAAAGAGAATTTTGGAACGCTGGCACAGAGGACGGTTTTCCGCCCATCGAAATACTCAGAGGCGGATATAGGGCGGGCGGCGGGCGCGCCCGGGCCCTGACCTCCACGGAGCTCCGCAAAACCTGACTTTACACTTAACATTAATAGTACTTAATATTTTTATTTATTTAATAATATGGTTAACACGTATTTTTATTTTCCTTGTCTCTCTCTTTTATTGGGGCCCAATATTTTTCTGCTTGGGGCCTCAACTGACCTAAATCCGCCACTGCGTTGCATGTGTTAATTTAATCGCTTGCGGTTTTGCAGGTTTATTCGCTTGTTGTTTCAAGAAGAATTCGATTTAGAAGCGTATTATCTTCTCAAAGGTATGTAAGTCAGTAACAGAATTGAATTATATATCTGAGGATTGTGTTAACGTAGTAATAATGGTTAATAAATTGGCCGTTTTAGATAGTTAAAAAATTTTAAAAATCATTTTTCAGCTCCGCTGGCATGGCATCTGGTAAAAAAAAAACTGAAGAAGAAAACCGAGAATTCAATCAGGTTTGGACGGAGTCGTTTGCGTTCATATGCAACACAGATGGCCTTCCGACTTGTCTCATTGCCACGAAAAACTCGCACACAATAAGAAGTCAAATTTGAGAGACACTTCACTACAAAACATACCCAGTTTGCTGGTAAATATCCAGCCGGTGACGCACGAAAAAGCTGTTGAAGAGCTCCAAAAATCAAACACAGTCAAGTTCCATGTTAAGGAAGTGGTCACAATCTTCCAATAATGTAAATCTGGCAAGCTTTGCAGTATCATTAGAAATTGCGAAAAAGGAAAACCATTTACAGATGGTGAGTACGTGAAAGATTGTTTTATACGTGCATCTGAAGAACTGTTTCGTGATTGTAAAAACAAAGCAGAAATCATGAAAAAATCACTGATTTGCCATTATCTGCCAAAACAGTACAAGATAGAACTTCTAAAATGTTTCAAATGTAACACATATGCAAGTGGAAGACATTCAACTGGCTTCTGCCTTATCACTTGATATATAGATGAGTCTTGCGACATAAAAGACACGGCACAAGTTACCCTTTTTGTCAGGTATATGTCGTCCCAAGGTCCAAAAGAAGAACTGCTAGGATTGCTACCGCTCTCAGGGCAGACTCGTGGAGAAGATATAGCAAATGCTGTGCAAAAACGATTGGAAGACAATGGAATCGATATAAATAAAATCGTTTCTATAGCAACTAATGGAGCCAGAAGTATGACAGGAATACATAGAGGGGTAACATCAATTTTTCAGAAAAAAAGAAGCGCTTTGCGCCCAAACATTTCCGGCCGAAATAGTCGAGGTCATGAACTTGGTAATTAAGATTATATACAGCATCTTGGCAAAAGCACTCTACCATCGCCAGTTTAAAGATTTCCTTGCAGAAATAGATAGCCAGTATTCTGATCTACTTCTGCACAATAAAGTTCGATGACTGTCCAGAGGTAACGTATTGCAACGTTTTGATTTGTGCTTGAGTGATATAAAAACATTCCTCAATGAAAAAAGTATTTACCATCCCGAATTGGAAGAAGACAAATGGCTGCAAAAATTCTACTTCATGGTAGATACCACAATGAAACTAAATGAACTAAATCTAAAACTCCAAGGAAAGGGCAACCCAGCCTACGGCTTGCTTGAAGAAGTAGTTTGTTTCGAAAAGAAATTACTTTTTTTTGTCGAAGACATCGAGAGCGGTAATTTACTTCATTTTAAACATTTGAAGCAATATCGCGATGAGACCAATGCATCTATTGACACGAATTACTTCAGCATAGCTATAAAAAAAATGAAGGAAAGATTCGAGGAATTCAAAACAAACAAAAGTACTCTCGCGTTCATAGTAAAACCTCTCAACACAAATACAAATGAAATCAACATTGAGCCATTTCAAGTTGATGCTGGATCACTTTAAATGCAATTGCTGGATTTGAAAACCAAAGACTTGTCCAGAAATGCATGCACATCACGCAGCACAAGTGGACAGCTTTAAAAGAACTGCAGCGAGTTGAGGCCCTCATATTCGGCGCATGGAATAGTCTTCCAGAATGCTACAGTGAGGTGAAGAAGTTGGCATATGGAGTGCTCACGATCTTCGGGTCGACATATTCGTGCGAGCAAGCGTTCTCTTGCATGAATATAATAAAAAGTAAAGTTAGAAGTCAACTAACAAATCTAAATCTAGAGTCCTGCTTGAAACTTAAAACAACAAGTTATAAGCCAGATTTAATAAAACTTTCAAAAGACATGCAAAGCCAATGCTCCCATTGATGTGTACATTTGTGTTATTATATTGTTTTATATATTATATTATTTATATTATATTATTTCGTATTTAAAGCCGTTTATTTTAAATCAAAAATCAAATATATATAAGCAAATACTATAATATTAAAACGAAAATTTTTACTGGCTCTTTAAAAACTAAGAAATTTCGAAAATTGTAACTTTTGGCTCTTCCGTTTCAAAAGGTTGCCGACCCCTGCACTATGGCAATCTTTTTGTCTGTTTCTTGTAAAGAAACATTCCCTTTTTGTAGACCAACAATATGTCCTCTTTCAAATTCACCAATTTGTTAATAATGTCCACCTTATCAACAATGAAGCACTCTTATATCATGTAAGTTATGCATGACAAATCTGAATGGTTGAGAATATTTTTATGCCCATTTTACACGTGATATCATTACTTCCCACCAATATAACAAAATCTTTGACGGACATAAACATATGGTTCTCAAATTTTAATCGTACGCTTAATTTAATATAATATTTTCAGAATTTTTAATAGTAATGCAATTTCAAAAAGCAGTAGTATACAAGGAAATTGTGCAGCTTAGTGTAATAAAATGTAGATGAAGATCAACGATCATCTACAATCATGCTAATAAGATAATAATCCTGAAACATAGTTTTTTATTACCCACCTCAAGTATCTCCTCAATATCTTCTTCGTCCTCTGAAGAAGCATTAACCTACAACAAAGTACAATGTGCTTTAGCACAATCAAAATTTATAGAACATACTAACTAACTTGTCACGCGTTTTTAATTTTGATTTCAATTTCTTTCAAATTTTTTTAAATCATTAACAGCTCAAAACAGCCAGGAATACAAAACTAATTAAATAATTGGTTCAAAAAAATATTCCAAAATAACAAATAATTCAATTCTTTACTTTCGATGGGGTAGCTAAACCAACAATATACGTAATAAGCACTTTGAAATAATGATGCTAAAACATATTCTTTTAATATTTACCTCGAGGTCCTCATCAGCATCCCCACCATCGTTGGAAGTACCAGCCTGAAACTAAACGCAATGTGCTTTAATGAAATCAAAATTTGTATTAGATAGCAACCAACTTTTTATACGCTTTAATTACCATTACATTTCTTTTCAAAAGAATGGTTAATCATTATTGTATAACAAATTAGTTTTCCATTTTTAGAACAAATTATGTTATAAATGAAACCTGTACTTAATAATAGCCACAAATTAAGTATAATTTAAAAAAGCAGCTTATAACAAAAATATTAATTAAATAATTGGTTACTGATCAAGTCTTTATTTTTCTTAAGGTAACTCTTTCCCTAAAACTAAAATCCAATTATGTGTCACCAGATAAAATTATTTGCAAATAATAAAAACATACAAATATGTCACTTTAATTTATTTACGATAATGTCTATCGATTTGGCGCTTTTAAGAACTATGAGAAAATTGTGCAGCTTAATGTAAAAAAAGCAGATGAAGACCAATGATCGCCAACAATTCAGTGTGGTTACAACAGCGCTAAAACATTTTAACACTCACCTTTTCTGTTGCGTTAGTATCGCGTTTGCCATCTGGAATTTTAGCCTACAACAAGATGTAACATACTTTAATAATTACAAAAAAATATTATTATTAAACTTTATTATGTAAAAATTATCTGCTTTTTGGAAAAAACTTTGAAAAAATCGAAATATAGCTGGAAAAACTAAAAGTGACTTACCGGGCTGCTGTTAAATTTTCCTGAATATTCAAAAATGTTCTGGAAACATATTTCAGTTAGTATAAAATTAACAAACATCAGAATATACTTACTGGTTTTGATACTATCCTAACTTTTTTTTTTGGGCGGCCTTCGGATACCTGATGTAAATAAAGTCAAGTGTTGATTATTTTGTTTTACTGCTCAAAAACAAAAAGCATAAAAATACATATAAGATACGCTTTGGTAATTTACATTATACCACCAACGTCCAGCTGATAAGTTGATGTATATTGTCAGTAACAAGTTTAGTTATAAGGAAGAAGGATCGATAGTGGTCTAGTAACACATACAAGTAAAAGTAATACTTATTTACAATTTATTAATCAAAGCCTCCGATAGTGTGAATTTTAATGATATCAATCATAAACAAAACAAATATTGGCTATAAAAAATATATTCCTATTGCAAATAAATAATGTTTGTGGATTAGCACAAATAATAGAAGTACATAATCTTGTAGAATATAAAAGCTTATGTACAACTCTAATAACAAATACAAGAAAAGAAACTTAGCAAAACCCGTGACATAAAAATAGACTAATTTATCCTACAGTAGGTTAAGAGAAAAGAACATCAGCAAGATTAATAATTACATGAAAAGCACAAAGCTGAAACAATTAAAAAATATGCTTTCGTTAATCAAAAAGAACAGATATAAAAGGTAAAATATTATAAATCACTCAATACGATAAATAACCAATATGGATACATTCATATAAAAATTAAATCCAACTGCTTCTAAGAGTATTAAAGCATTCTTACAAACCTTGCTGCTAATAAATATTATCACCATTTATCATATTCAACAAGCAACAGATATTGTGAATGTTGGCAAATTATAAAAAAAGACGAAAATAGAGTGGCATCATCTGGATCTGACAAGCAGTAATACTGATGCTAATCTGTGACCAAATATAAATAATAAGGAAAATGTTAAAACCAAATTTTTGCTGGTATTGTTGAAACAAAAAAATGTTTGCAAATTTAAAAATAAAAAATATAGCATGAATACATTAATTTAAGTAACTGCCCCCATGATCCAAAATATAAAAATAGCTCTCAGTACCACACAGGGCTTAATACATTAGTGATATAAAAATGTTATATTTAGAAAATGGTAAAATAACACCATCATATTGTTGTAATGACAAAATGACACGGATAATTTATAGCATCTACGGTATAAGTATTCAAGTTACATGTACTTTCATTTTCCTAGTCTTTTCAATAAAACCGTTACACACACACACACACTCTCTCTCTCTCTCTCTCTCACACACACACACGCACGCACGCATTGATAGGCAATTAATATATCAATAAAAAATCCCCAAAATTAGAGTCAGTACAGAATTAATAGTTAACAGAAAATTCTTACCGATTCCGGAAGTACTGGACTGAACTCCGTTGGTGTAGGTACCTAACATAAATAAGATAAAGTATTAATTATTTCACGTTGTTGCATACGCCACCTATATTTAAATAAAAATATAAAATGTTCTTATTAGTAGAGTACACTGATGGGATTAAGAAAGTAATCGTCGTTCCTGCTATCATTTTTCCTTCAGGTGAGTACTTTATTAAACTTTTTCTCATTAGTGTACCATGCTAAATGGCAGTGAAAAGATCAACAGAAGTAATAATAAATAAAAAATAATAATGTTTCCGAATACTGGATCACAAATTGGCGATGGTGGGTGGGAAAGTAATGTAGCACTTTAAGTATAATGGTATTTATAGGGAAAAAACTCAGATTTAGAAGTATTTTAAAAATGTTTTGTAACTTATATTCTGGAAAACCAGTAATTTAAGTACGTTGCTTATCATTCACAAATAAAGAAAGTAGAATTTTCACCTGTTGAGTAGATGAGTAAGAATGAGTCAGCAAACGAAATTAAACGAGTTCACTTTTCTTCAACTTTCATTTTTTTCCTTTTCCCTGGATTATGTATTTCCAAATGTAAAAGCAATATTTTCAACATTTTTAAAACGTTGCAATTACTCACATTTGATCGATACAGTAAAGCACATAGAGTGATTTATAAATTAAGTCTATATAAATAAATATAGTACCACGTTTTATTGTAAAAATATATACCTTCTCATTGCTTTCCCGCTCTAGCATATAAAAACAATGCTAAGATAATAAAAATAAAAATGATTATTTGCAGTAACAAATTAAGTTATCCGATGCAGGAAGACATAAGGATAAAGAGAGAAGAAGAAGAAGCAGTAACAAATTAAGAGATTGAAAAAATATTACTTACTTCCTCGTTGCGACAGCCTGATTCAAGCTCTGAGAAACTCTGCAATAAGAGAGTAGATTACCGTACAATTAATTAATCACAGAACATTCTTACCGCCAACTCAATTTCTGTGGCATCTTCTGTTTCAACAGGTGCCTAATGCAAATAAAATAAAATGTTAGTTATTTTGTCACAAGCCTAAAAGGAAAAAACCAAAAAGGGTTTAGAACAACATTCCCTTTTTCTAAACCAAATATTAATGTAACTACATATGTATGTACATAAAAAAAACTCGGTCTTCTTAGAATTTGTAACTATCAACAAATAGTAATATTTTACATTGGTTAAAATAAATTCCGTAGATTTTGTACTTTTGATTTTAAAAAATGCAAATTAAAATAGAAATATTATTTGGACAAACGATTGAAACACCAATGTTTAAGTGGTAGATTTATACATTCATACAAGAATTATTTGCCCTGGTATAGATGGCTTCTTTATTATTTTTATTAACAAACAATTTACCAAATTGTAAAGAGTCAAAGCAATTTTATGTGTAAAAAGACGCGCCCTGGGCAATCACTGAACATAGTTGCAGTCATCTTGTATGTACTTACCCGTTATAGTACTATTTTTATGGTTATTTTCATTTCTTGACTCATCTCTTAGTAACGAGTATCCACTTGAATTTCATAATGTATCGGTGTCGATTGAGTGCTCATATTATAAGTCTTACTGTGATAGCAAATTGACCTGCTTTGAATATATAGGTACTGAGATCGGTGTAGTGATAACAAAACCACCATACAAAATAAATTACATAAACGGCAATTATGAATACAATACTAGCGTTTAATGGACCTGGGAATAACTACAGCCAACACTAATGCATAAAAAGTGTTTTCACAACTAGTCCTTAGTCAGTTGACAACAACCAATATAAATTATTATATACCGCATTACCAGTGGTACTACTGTATCAGAATGTTATCTACCAGTGTTGAAAAACATGACCTAACTGAAAATGTGGAAGGTGAAAACCCTTGGCAGGAAATGAAAGGCACCAAAATAATAATACGGGCAAATTCCAAATCAAGTAAAAATGTTAATTCAAATAACAGATTCAGCGCTTTGTATAAACACAAGCAATTCAAACAGAAAATAAAATATCAAAACTTGCACCAATTTAAGTTTATGGGATAACAAATTACGATCAAATTGTTAAAAAACTGAGCAAAATGGTAAATATAGAAAAGTGTAATACCAAATATTTAACAGACAGTGCCATAAAAATAAATTGTAAAATTCCTGACACTTACAGAAGATTAGTAACATTCCTAAAAGAAAACAATATAATCCATCAGACGTACCAACTAAAAGAGGAGCGATCCTATAGAATAGTGACAAATAAATTGTCACCACACCACCGAAAAAGAAGATATTCATAAAGAATCGACAAATAAAGGCCACAAAGTTCACAATATAATTAACAGGAGTGACAATAAAAGCTCTGCATTTATTCTTTGTTGACCTAGAGCCCTCAGAAAATTACAAACATGTTTATAAAACAGGATATCTTCATAATAGAGAGGTCGTCATAGAACCATAAAAAAAGAAAGGAATTATCCACTGCACTAAGTGCCAATAGTATGGACATTTCAAAACATAGTAAAATAGGCCACAAACAACTAGAGACTTATGTAATAATACACACTCTACCAACTATAAAGGCTACGGATTCTACTACAGTCTCCATAAGCTCCACATTGCAAACAATAGACTAAATTATCCAACAACAATCAAACGACACAAATACCTCTACAAAAAGAAGCATGACAACGGTAGTACAGTCACTCCGTCAATATTACCAACAAGACATCAATTATGCAGGTGCAACAAAAAAGAACACAAATCAAATAACAAATAAGAATAACCACATTTTAAGCATATTTTTGGAAGAATTCGAGTTCAGGTTCAATCAACTAATCCATCAAAACAACATGGTGATAAACACGTACAAGTAGAATGTTAATGGCCTTTTACAACACAAAAACAAAGTAGAAGTATTTCTTCGCCATAATTCAATAGACATCATGTTGATAAGTGAAACACACTTTGCAGACAAATCCTACTTCAATATACCCCAAACACTGCGTATTATACAAATCATCCAGATAATACTGCACATGCTGGGTACCGCTATAATAATCATAAATGCGGTTCCTCATAAGAACTATCCAAATACGAAGTAAATCACTTGCAAGCTACAGCAATGCAAGTCATAATTATGACACATGACTTAACATTTACCCCGATATCCTGCCATCCATGACAACATAAAGAAAGAACACTGCAAAGATTTTTCTTCATTGCAGGTAGTGACTTCAACAGCAAGCACACCCTCCGAGCTTCAAGTCTTATTGCAACGAAAAGCAGAGAACTGGCGAACCTTATTTAGGAAAATAATGATTACTTCCTATCAACCGGTACAACCCTGACTTATTAGTTAACCCATCAGCAACTTTATCATTCACAAAAAAACACTGCTCTGACTACACAACAGTTAAACAAACTGGGAAGAATGGCGTACTACAGTAAAAGAAAACATAAACCTAAATATATGCCTTCAAAACCCAACTGAAATGGACGAAGTGTTAACAAACCTAATTGACATTCTCACAGGGATAGTTTAACACGCCACGCCTACGTTGCAACCACAAAATCAACCTTGTAATAATATTCCAAACAAAACCGAAAAACTTACAGCAGTCAAAAAAAGGTAAGTGCCAAATATCATTGAACATGCGCTCTACATGATAAAACAGAGCAACTAACCAGTTAAGCGCCAAAATCAAAGAAGAACGCGTCAGATCATTTCATGATTACATCGCCAGTCTAAATAGATTTGATAACTCGTTTTGGAATCCAACTAAACACAAAAGAAGACCCAATCAATAAGTATCTCCCATAATGTGCAACAAGTGATGAGAAATCAATGGTGCTTTCTGAACAGCTTGCAACAGTAATTACACGAATTAACGATAAAACATATAACGAAATAGAGAAATAATTGTCAAACATACGTTTAAATATACCGGATGTTAAAGCTTTTACCCCAAAAAAAAGTATGAAAAATTTAACTATGTAAATCTTCAAAAAGCTCTAGGTATAAATAAAGTTACACCAAAAATGATAAAGGACGTACCGTAGAAAAGTGTAATATTAATTACTTTCATATTATCACAATCCCTAGAAAAAATCATTGGCCGAAACAACTATAAAATGCTGAAATTATCCTAATACTTAAACCGGGTAAAGATCTATATAAATTAAATCATATAACCCAATAAGCTTACTTCCTGTCCAGGTTCAAAGAATAAAAATCAACCCCAACAACGAAGAATGGATACCATTTTACCAGTTTGGTGAATATCATTCAACAGTGCAGCAAACTCATAGAGCATGTTAGTATTCTTAGACATTAGCCAAGCCTTTATTAAGGTGTAGCATACAGGATTATTATTCAAAATCGGGCAGTGTGTCCTCATCACTTATTTTAATCTCATGAAGCTCTATCTAAGTAACAGAGAATTTAGAGTTAGGATCAATGAATTTGTATCCAACGATTTTCCAATAAAATCTGAGATGCCTCGAGGCAGCTCCGTTGGATCTCTATTATATTTGTCATACATAGCCGACCTATCGACTAATAGAAATATCTCTGCTGGAATTTTTACAGATGCAACACTACAAAACCACCCAAGTCAATACAAGTATGGCCTCACAAATGGAAAATTAAGTTCAATTAAACTAAATATGTCCTAGTGAGCTGTACATTCAGAGAAGAGCAGTATCCGCCAGGGTATGTAAGTAAAGAAAATAGCAATATCCCACAGATTGTTGTGGAAACTGAACTTAAAAGTAATTAATAAAAGAACATAAATAATAACAAATACGAAATTGTAGAACAAAAAATATCCACAAAACTGTTCACTCTATAGAGATAATAAATAATTTATTATTCAAGTACAAACCAAATATTGATTCTTAGAGTTCAAAACCCATAATGATTCTTTTATTTTTTTAT
Organism: Sinelater perroti; assembly: GCA_036346155.1. Taxonomy (NCBI): domain Eukaryota; kingdom Metazoa; phylum Arthropoda; class Insecta; order Coleoptera; family Elateridae; genus Sinelater; species Sinelater perroti. The sequence continues at coordinate 71,257 of JARFIY010000157.1, read as the reverse complement.
ATAAGTGAAATAAATTGTTTTACTTTAAATATTTACTACCGTTTCTGTATAAACTGCAATTTTCTCGTGAGATAAAATTTCTAGTGAATCGGTGCATTCTAGAACACAGTTTGCCGTTGACAGCGGTAATATTATTTTCAAATGGACTGCAATTACATTCGGTTGTTGTTCAGCTCACATCTTTTTACACGTAAAAAAGCTTGCATATAAATCATTGAAGTTATTACAATTTGACTTGTTAAACCCACACGGATTTTGAAAATATTCACATATTTAAAATGTCAAGCAAGGTTGATTGACATACAATTTCTTGTTGTAGGAATAATTAGAAAAAAATTTAATTATACACAATATAAGATTTTTTCATATATTTAAATTTCTGTTAAAAGTTATTACCATTTGATTTCGGCAATTCAAATTGATTTTAAAGTTTTTTTTTATATATCTGAAATCTACTCCTTCAGCTACATGGGTTAACATGTTATTACATGTTATTACAACAAAGAGTAAAACGTTTAACTTTACAAAATATAACAACTTAGAAATTTAACAATTTAAACAAATATTTTCAAATTGGATTTTTTTATATCTACTAAAGCAAATGTTGTAGAAAAATAATGCCTGCAAACAATTAATACAAAAAAATAGGATTTACTCTTATAATGATAAAAAATCTTTCTTACCGCTTCTAAGCAGCAAAAGCTATTACGCAGGCATCTCCAAATTCGTCGTAGCATGTGACGTGAAAAGCACTGAAATAGTCAACAGAAGAATAAAAATTACGACTTCATTTATACTCACGGTTCTGCTCTCAACATCTGGGTTCACCTCACCGGCTCTCTGGAACAATTATTTAAAATAAAACATGCAGTACTCAAAACTTTCTAACAGTAACGAACAATTAAATGTATATAAATAGTATTGACATTTCATGCAAACCTAAAGCTGTTATTTGATGTTTTCCATTTTAAATTTTTTTTATGTGCACTCCTCGGTTCTTTTTTCCTGAATACCCTACCTAGTTCAGTCTTAAGAGTACTTTTCATAGTTGAGTGTAACAACTTCATATCGTGTTCGTTTTTTTTTTTTTAATATGGCTTTAATTGCATCTCTGTTAATTTTATTATACCCCCTACATATGTTTTATAACTTTTGTTTTTTTATTACAAAAAATTACTTTATGAATTCTACTCTCACTTTTATAGTAATATTTTATTTACTTACGGAAAACTGTATAGGGAAAATATTTTGATGCATTATGAAACAAATGAGTTCCATATAAACTTAAATTAATTACATTCTACGAGTTCATCAAAAACTTTCCTACATATGATTGAAAAATCAAAATTTTTAAATCTTTAAAATACACTATTGATGGCCCTTGATTTTTTCTCTATGTTAGGAATATAGATGACATAATTAAGCTAATCAAGTATTTATTCTTTTCTACACACAAACATATTTCTAAGCTATAATTTCCAAAGTATTTTTCTGTAGTAATGAGACCACTGCATTGTTTAAAAAAATGTACAGATTCCATCCAAATAATACCTAGATTAGGCAAAAGGCTTAAACATCAATGACAATAAACGCAAAAACACAAGAACGACTTTTTTTGCACGAAGGAGGTGTACCAAGGTATAGCACCAGATTGATTTTTCCAAACTTTGTGTTTTTCCAAACAAATAATTCAAATTAAAAGAATCTTGGAGAATTTTATGTTAGTGCAGAATGAATGACTACATACAAAGAACGAATAAAATGTAGAATACAAAAGATGCACTTGCATAGGAACAATAATAAAATATGGAATATTAGGACGACTGTTAAATTAGTAATGCCATGCAATTTAGTTTTCCAATTGATAATGCAAATTGAAGGTATATTTTGGAGTTTGGTCAAGAATTCCAAGCATCTGCTTAATTTGGGGTCGACTTTATCTACTATTGCTAATCTTGGTACTTCAAGGTACAATATTGTGTGTTTCTCTTTCTGTTGCTTAAACTGATACAAAGGCTCTTTTTTAGTAATGCCATGTCACATTCAGTTTCATGATTTAAATATATTATGAACAGCTTCCCAACACTGGTTTTGGCTGCTGTTTAAGGAATAACAATTATATAATGAATGCACAAATACTTAAAAGATACTAAAGTGTTATTTAAAGCACAACAATATAATTTGGGCAGTGTTGGTAAATATATAATTATTATTTAAACATAAAGATGACTCAAAAACTATTTGTTATAATTTTTGTATTATACTTACGCCAGCATCATGTTCCTCATAAAATTCTTCAATATGTGACATTGTGGTTCACCTAAAACATTTAAAATTACAGTTATATGTTTTCTTTTAGCAGTATGTGATATGTATTTATAACATATAAATGTTTTAAGTGCGCATGCACAAGTGCACAAAAATATACCGAATGTTGACGTTCAATTATTTTGTTAATTTATAGGTGAAATGATTAACTTTAGAAACACAAATATTAAGAATCATATAGCTTAATTTGACATAATCAGACCGACCATAGTACAGCTAGAAGTAACTTGCACTGGTTCTTCCCAGTTGTGATATTAGAAGATTCCTGGCCATGCCCGAATCTCGTTGGCATCATGCCTTTATTCATGCTGCACTCATTGCAAATTCGCTGCTCTGCTCGCTGAATTATTGTAAATGCAACAATCGTACGCTTCCAACAGACCCAACCAACGACATCTCCTCATTCGCATAAACGCTTTACAGTCCAGTTGCTAGATTAAGACCGTGATAGGGCAAACTACTTGCGGTATGTTAATATTGGCTCTATAGTTTTAGAACAGACCTTGTATGTAGCAAGTAACAAAAATTAACCGCTAACCTAACATACGCACTTCCCAAGTGGCGTAACTTTGCAACCGTCTAATTTCTCTAGCTAAAATTTGTCTCATTTGATTTAGCTCGTCGAATTGCCAAGAATAGGAGAAGCAACAATTTCAATATCGGTTTTTACCAAAGAAAATTTGAATTCATTATAAATGCTTGTGCCCGCGCATAGTGGAGATGCTGCTGAATGTTCGTCCTGTAAAGATGCGTATTAAAGCTTATCTATATGTATTACCTTTTACCACTGGCTAGAAAATTTAACTTCAACTGCAGTAACACCGGTGGGCTGAAAACGAACACCCCTATTGCACTGTCGTGCAGGTAGCGACAGCCACTGTTTTATATAACCAATAAAATTCCGTTAGGCAAATGACGTCAAAATTTAAATTTTAATTTAAATTTTTTGGCGGCATACTCAATTACACTAGCAATAAGTTAATTAAAATTGTATGATCAAATTATACGTACACATAAACATGGCAGTTTTAACAAAAGTTAAGTGTGATTTTCAAGGCCACAAATTTATTTTAGCGGAAAGCAAAATGAAAGAGAACAAACAATATATTTCACCGTTTTGGTGCGTGTATTAAATTGAGGACGAAAAGTTATATGTATAGCAATTTCATATGCAGGGTGATCTAAATTGAATTCTAGAAGTTTTTCTGAATAAAACACAAAACATTGGGACGATTCCAATTTGATTGTTATCAATGTGAAGTATAAACTTGGCAGTTACATATGAAACATGATGTCAACAAAATTCCACAAACATGCGACCATTCTTTTAGCGAAGTTTTTTTTTTGAGCAATACACATCTTATGTTCTCTTTTAGCCCTGGAATCATAACAGATTTGTTGATATAGGCCCTTACATTCAAATAGCAACAGAGAAAAAGTCGAATGGGGTTAGATCGCACGACTACGGTGGGCAAACGATGTCGCTCCTCTGCGAGATAACACAACCAGGAAATTTTATTTGAAATAAAGTCAGTGATGCACGTGCTGTATGCCATGCTGAAACCACATGTCATTCAAGTTCAAATCGTTGGCTTTATTCAAAGGAATAGTTGTTTATCATCCTCCAATAACGTAGCCAACTTCGTCCTCAAAAAAGTAAGGGCCAATGATTCCTCCAGCCCGCAAGAAATTATACATAAACCCTCAACTTGGAATCAAATCTCCCAAAGAGTTGTTTGAACGACTTCTGCCAAAAATAATTCATAAAGTGTATTTTTTTCCTGTCGCTCTTACCTAACCTCCAGTTCGAAGTACAAAAACGAGCACTTCACAATCCAGCTGGTTTATAGAATAATCAGTAAAATTGCTAACTCCATAAAAGAAAAGAAATTCTGCAGTACCGTATGTCTCAATATATCCCAGGCTTTTGACCAACTGTGACATCCAGGTTTATTTTTCGAACTGAAAAATATATTAATATTAAATTTCTATATTCTCTTAAAATCCTATCTAACTGATACAAATGTCACTATAAAACACAGTGTTCCCCCCCTTGTCTAAATTCCACAATATCACAAGTTCTGACAATGACATACACCGCCAACATATATTTGAAACAAACAATACCACAATATTCCTATTTGCTGATGACGTGACTGTCCTATTTATAAACGATAACCCAATAATGTCATCAAAAAATCTACAAGTCTATCTGGATCTTCTCTTTGAATATAATAGCATCATTAGTTGCAACCATTTGCCTATCACCGTATTATCGTTGCTTATCCTTTTTCCACTTATGTGGAAATACATATAAATATAAGAATTATTGCCATTTATTATTATTTAATAAATGCATATTGAAAATAATTGGTTACGACATAAGTTGACTTGGAAATTTTCTCCACCAATGAAGTTTTTGAATCCTCACTAAAATAGGTAAACAATCCCTACTTGAACTCCATATAAAATTGACGATATATTTATATCAGTATACTGACACCCTTTGTCTTAAAATGTGTGTTCCAAAATAACCACCATAAATAAAATAAATAATAGAAAAATTAATACAATGAATTTTCTTTTTCTTTTGTTAGTAAATTAATGATCTTGTAGAACATATTTCCCTGTTTGGTAGTAGTTGTTACATTGAAAGTTTGAATTTCATTTCAAAATAATTGTCACATTTGTCGCTTTACACCTGAAAGAGTAGATAGGCAAAAGATTATGCATGTATGTCGCATTTATATAAAATAAACAAAAACGAGTCTAGACTAGAAACTAATTAGATTTAACATATAGTGATACATAACATTTAAGTACATAAAAGATTTTATTAGTCTGGTAAACACTGTTTTGTTATTGTTCGGGCTTAAAATGTGTTACTACTGCAAGTATGGTGTGGTGTTCAAGTTTTGATATATACACTGTTCACACTAATAAATGGTGCACTTTTAAAAATTTCAAATGTATACGTTTGTTTCTAAAGTTGTCTTGTTTCTTAAACGACAATGAAACTATCTTGGTGGGATAATTGCACAACGTCCTGACATGAGTTTTTAATTAATGTATTCAAAAGTCAGTTTTTTAAAATGGACAATAATCAGAACGAAAGTGTTCAAATATGACTAGTTCGTAGCAGAGGGAGCATTAATTAAAATATTTAACAACGAATTTTTAACAAACCAATAACTATTTGGGTTTATAGATATCCTAAGTAATGACATAAGACAGTATTTTTAGTGTTGTGATACTTGGGTAAATGACTAGAGACCAAAGCCAAATGCTAAATATAAATTGTTATTGTAACAGAACTTGATGTAGCTGGTAAATATTTTATGTGTATATAAATTCTATTGGAGTCTAGTCATAAAAAGAGAAATATTTGTAAAAATTATTAGAGTTAACTTTTTAATCTTGATATAAAATGGTAACTGTTGAGTTACAGTATGCATTATATACATATAGTACAAAGAAGGTTTTGTAATATGGCTCAAGCAATGGTCGCATGTTGTGACAAATTCAAGTCTGTTGAGACAGGTCTAAACTTACAATGCTAGCCAGCAAGACGACCTCTGGATATTAGTCGCTCTTAAATTGTGGTGGCGAAAAGAGGTTCCAATGTCATCTAGGATAGAATTGGAATAGTCGGTAATTTTGCGGTACAACTTTGCATACAATGATTTGGGGAAAATAGTTGTCCTCACCACATAACCACATTCAGATGGTGTCAGGAGTTCCATAAAGAAAATTTCAATCTGAAAAACGCTCTGAGGTCAGAACGCCCATCCTGGTTTGTCATAGAGAAGAACGTCGTTACTATCAGGAGAATGTCGAATCCCACATGAATGTGACCTATTGCTAGATAAAAGAGTCTCTGAACATTGCTACACAGTCAATTCATACAATTCTGCACGATCACTTTCGAGTGAGCAATGTTTGTTCCCTTTGGATATTGCATGCCCTAACCAACTAGCAGATGGCACAACGTGTTTCGTGATACTGCGAGATGCATCGTTTCTGAATAGCATTCGGTACTTCGTGCTCCCCTTGTAAATAAAATATTTCGTATTGGCATAATACAAACATATGCTCCATCAGTAGCAAATAAAGGAGAAAATCGAAAATTTCGATTAGGAAATACGTGATGCAATAATTACAATAAAATTAAAACCTCATAAATGCAATAGTAATAGGTGGCTCCAATGGACAGATAGGTAACTCTACACCAGAAGATAATGTTGTGATAGAACTCTCTGGATATGGGACTAGAAATGAAAAAGGTAGTGGGATAGTTCAATTGGCACACCGACGTAGTGCAGTCATTACTAGAGCTTGGAATATATGCAAAATTTAAAAAAATGTGTCAAAATAATACGGACTTGAAAACACGTAGGTAGATTTCGTAATGTAGGAGTTTGATGTGAATTTCATCAGAATGCAATATGAATTATGCATAGCAATCAAAATATTTGTAAAAAGATATAATTAATAAATTACTTCAACTATTAAGAAAATAAAAATTTAAAAAATATACTGCCATAATTGTAGAATTAACATAGAATTGGAACATAATGGAATTAAAAGACGGAAATTTACAGTATATTAAAAATTAAAGAGAAAACAGGTCAATGTTACTAATAAGGCAAGAGCCTTTTTAAAATTTGTATAGTATAAGTTTAACTTCAGCTTTGCATAAAATTTTTACGAAAATAATTAAAGATGTAATTTATGAAAAATTGAACAGAGACTAACCTATAAAGCAGACAGAATTGAGAAAAGACTATCCAACAGTAGATCACAAGATCACTGTACGAAATACAATTTACCTATATTCAGACTATTCAGGCAGTCCAAATCGTAAGCGCTCAAATTCAACAAAGTCCTCTTCACAAGCAAATGATTATGCCTCTAGAGATGTAAATTTTTAAAACTTTGATATCCCTTAGTATCAAACTTTAATATTAATTGTTAAAATATAAAATCATTAAGCTTTACCCATTAATGGGCTGAGACAGACCATCATCCACAATATGTAATGATTTGTTGGAGAGTCTGTTATAATGTAGAGGTAAATATTCATTTTTGTGAAAAAGGGGCAAAAACTGGCCACTGTGAAACCAAGATAATGTTTTAGAATGTCCGATAAAACCTCTGAATCGTACGCTTTTCTGAAATGAACTTTGAACGTTCCAACACGACTACACTAGACCACAAAACAAAGTCAACTCAGACTTGGCTGAACAACAACGTGCAACACTTTCTAAACGTCAACTATTGGTCTCCTGAAAGCCGAAATCCCAATTCTGTGGATTATTAATTATGGGCAAATTTAGAGGGCATAGTTTGCTCAAAAAGCAAAACCTAACAACTGGACTTGACAACTTCCCAATGGACGTAAAACAAAACGCCATAGACGATTGACCCAAACATCTCAAGGCTTGCTTAGAAGCTAAAAGTGGCAAATTTTAACAAATTCGTTGCATTGGTAATTACCAATAATCTTTTACTAGATCCTAAAAATATGCAAAGAAATTTAATTTTATTTTGGTCTTCTAATCAGTTTGTAACAGTGTTTATGAGAATATTATATAAATCACTTTTAAATCAATACTCAAATAATGTTAAGACAAAGTAATGGACCATTTACTGCATTTTTTCGTAAGTTGTTCCTAAAATTGAAGAAAAATAGTAATTGCAATTGTAATTGTCTTAAAGCATCACTAAAATCGCATCCCTTAAAAAAGCGTTTCCCTTTACGTCCATTGTAATATAAATGCACCTGGTAGTTTATAAGAACCTTGTGCCTTTGTGAAACCCGTAACCGTTCTTTGTCAAATTTGATTATTGCCTATGCCTCTATCTAAACAAATTTTTATGTGGTTATAGACCTCTCTTTTATTAATATTTATGTTTTAAATTATTTTGCACATACGTAAAATCACTTTGCCCGTTTTACTTTAATTAAATTTCAAATTCTTGCATATATTTAGCATATACAATTATATTTTTGTCCATTTAGTCTAAAATAACTAAACTGTTAACAAGAGAAGTGTGATTCATACAATAATCTTCGCGGTAAGCCTTTAAAAACGTCCCATTCATAACAACGTATGTTACACAACCCTTTAGAATTAACTGAGACACGTAAGTCCCAATGGTGCAGTGCACATTTCTAATAAACCATATTAGTTTTGTATTTCTCTACTGTTCACATTAAAATATATTTAATAACAAATTTATTTCACTTATATCTCACAGAACATCACAATTTGCTGCTTACCTGTTACAAATGCAATCTTGAAATAATAGTTTTATTATTGAAAAATAATTTTGTTCCACTAAAGTTAGAAATTACGAGTCTGATTTTTCTTTTTAAATTTTATATTTGTGGAACTATTTGTTAATTTCACTATATGGAAATGTAGAAGCTTTTATTTTCTTATAAATGCAATCAGCACAGAGAAATGTAAATATGGGACAAATTTGGTCAACTAAAAGTTCACGTTGCATCAATAGAATATATTTATGGTGCTTCGCTGGGACACACATGAGTTAAACCAGGTTGTAGATGGTCTCACGATGAAACAAGATATCTGAGATTGCGTATAGACAATAGAATAGTAAATTGTAAAATTGATTTACATATTTCCCAGTAAAATTCCACTTTAGCACACATGTCAACATATCTGATTGGATATTATTATAAAAATTTCAAGCCAAAATAAATTTACAAGCATAAAACATAGTCTACCACAAGTTTATAGCGCACTTGGATAAATATTAAACAGCAACAATAAATTTAAAAAAAAAACAGTTAATTACATACATTAATCGGAATCCCAGTCTTCACTGCCATGACCAGAGGTTGCAAAGTCTCTCCGATTAGTGATTGATAGTTGAGAGACAATGCGAATCAAATAATCCTTGAGTAATAGTAGTTCTTTGCCTCTCGTCTCATTGGTGGAATAATAATGAGACACCAAGGTTCCAGTTTCGGGGTCCATACAGAAATTGTGAGCGCCATCATCACACATTATTGTATTTCTTTGGCAAACTTAAAAAAAATGCCGGTATATGTTCTGCAGTGGATTTATCCCGAACTTATAGAAACAAGACAATATCTTATATATCTTGCAGCAAAAATGGTATTTAACAGATGTTGCCTTTATGTCCTTGCTTCTATACAAATTTAATAAAGCAAACTTTTTACTCTATTTCATTCATCGATGTAGTAGACTACAACACCAAATCATACTGTGAGTAAACTCCCCGTAGCAGTTCAACAAAACTTTTCCAAACTGTAATGTGATAGATAGTATAATCTCTATACAAAGGCAGTAACTCTTTATGTTTACGTGGTTGACCGATACATTTGAAGCTTCCACACATAAGTTGCTCGCGGTGCCAATTTTAAAAAGGAGTTCCGTAGCCTGCTGCGACAAATTGCTTTAGACTATTTTTCATTGACTAAATTAGTCACTCATAAACTAAAAGGATAGCATTTCAGCACTTCTTTAATTTTAATCTCATTCTCCGACTTTCTTCCAAAAACTTAACAAGAACAATATTATGTTTACTGAAATTGTGAGGTTATATCGAACCTACCTTGAGGACGTACGTTTATAATCTTTCCACCTTCTGACACTAATCCAATAACATTAGAAATTTCCTATCGAACATCTTCGATCGTGGAAGTATTCAAATAATAAACACAGGTTACACATAAATACACACGTCACTTAAATGAAACGAATAACAATAAACCATTTAGTGAGGAACTTGGCTAAAACTTTCTTCTGCAGAATTTGTAGAGCGCTGTACTTGAAAAGTTCATTGAATGTTGACTCTACAGACTGTACTAACATATTTGCTTAATTGATGCAGTATTAACTACTCTCTATTTTAATTATAATTTTGGGATAGATCGTCTTATGTGTGGAAGTTTAAATGTTTGTTCTGTCGCGTAAGTAAAAGAACATAATATAGAATACGTTGATTAGGTTATATTATAGTAGCGTAGTTTGCAAGCTGCTTTTTGTTTGTTTGTGTCTAACTGCCGGAGTTTGTTGTTTGATTAAATATAAAAATAAATGTAACGTTTCCGGTTGCAATGGCAAGGAATGCAGAAGACATTACTTTCCTAGGGCAACAATTCAAACGAAAGCTATAACCAAATCATTTGTTCGCAGTCTGAGGTGACTTGCGATCTTCCACTCTCGGTGGTCGCTGGAGGAATGCCCTTGTGCTCTGGCAAGGGTTATATTATTATTTCCCCTCTAGGACATCTGCTTGTCACAGGAAGGGCTACATGTGGAAATTTGTCTAGGATAATTTTGGACTGCTCTTGAGCTAACAGCTACACGGATTTGTACCCACATGCACCTCAATTCCAGACAGCCTGCTCAGAGTCTGCAATGCAGATGTTTTCCATCACTGTTATGAACATCACGACATGATGGTGATGCATGAATTTGTGTATCTATGTCATATTTTTGTAACTGTGAAGATGATGGAGAAATAATTTATAGAATTTATCCCTAAAAAAAATACAAATTAAAGATGCCGCCAGCAAAATTGATAGTGAAAATAATGACAATAAAATGGTTTGCTGGTATTTAACATGTTAATTGTCATGGTATAAAGAAGTGAACTGATCTTTAAACCCATATTATGCTGATCATATAATACCGCACATTTTGTACCTTGCTTTATACATAACATTATGCCTTGTAAGTTTTTGTAATTGCTCATTTATAAGGGATGTAAACATAAGACGTGTATAAGGAATACGTAATACATAAAGTTGAATCACTGCAAAGCTTATGCGTTTTACGGTCAAACATAAGAAATATGTAAAGTTTTTGCAACTCTACGTCTTTGTTACGTACATTTATAGTGACTTAATCTTTCTCTATGTTTGTTTCGATTTGTCAGTCAGATAACCTAACTGCAATGTTATCCACATTTTCACTTTGTTTTTACAATAGGTACCGAATTATTAATTAATTTAGTAAGGATGCATTTGTTCCTATACGATAAAAGGGATGAAAGGTACAAAGATAATATAACTGTGGAAAATCCATGAAAAGAAATAGCTGAAGCTACTGTGATTGGGCATGTGCAACTCTAGAATGCTTACATAAGGCGTACGTTCATTTTAAAAATAAGCCAAATGGTTACATATATATTATGTTTAACATATTATGGGTAGCTTATGCTCACGTCCATTATGAATGGGTACTAACAGGCAGTCGATGTATAGTTTTTTAAAATTATTCTGCATGTACCAAAATCTTATCGTTAGATTCATGTGAGTATATTTTTGTATTTATGAAATACATTTTACTAAATCGTACTTATGCTAAAAAGCTATTCTAACTTCTACTTAGAATAGCTTTAGCATTTTTAAACATTGGCTGTTTGAAGTTTACTACTTATAATTATTTTTAATCTGTTCATACCTTATCTTTTATGTGGTCTGCATTAATTCATCAACATAGACTTATTGTAAACAACATGTCTGCCATTATTCTAATAAAATATTTATTCTTGTGCATATTGCATATTATTGTAATTATTTTATGGACTTTGATGGAAAGTATGACAGTTGTTGCTTTAATAGTAACAATTAATTACACTTTAAAAGAAAGTAATGAATATTAAAAAGTTTTGATAATAATTATGCAGTACACAATCGCTGTGATCTATATTAATATGGCAGTTTTCTATTTAAAGCTGTTGGAATCGCTGCCGGTTTCTACGTACATGCTGACATGGCAGTTTCTTTTCTATGGAATATGTAATCTGTGTCTAGACACAATAGGAAGGAGTTAGCAGCTAAATACTGAAGAGTTAGGAAAAAGTACTAAGAAACCAAAAATCTGGGTTCCCTGGCTCTCACGTTTTTTTCTTTCTTTTACCAATTTCTACAACTTGGAGGTGGACGATCCTGATAAGTTTTTTAATACATACTCTTCCATGGAAGCCTCGCAAACAACTCGAGAAAAAAAAGTCGAACGTAGCGGAGACGGCTTACTACGAAAAGGCCAAACTCATGACTTACTGAAGTAGAACCACGGTACACGTAACACCTTACATTCTTTGGCTGTTAAAATAATTTACTGCACTTTTAAGGCCTTTAGTTATCCAATTGCACGTTGTAGTGGGTACTGAGTCCCCCAACACTAGAAAATGGTGACTTGGGAGGAATAATAATATTAATAATTTTATTCTCTAGGACTGCAATAACGATAGAATTTTTTTCTTTACAATTTAGCGTTTAGATTTTAAATAACCATGTTGGAAAAGTTAAATGTTCAAATTATTAGCTTTTCTAAGCACGTAAGAAATTTGAAAAAAATTAACTTTCAAATATTTGTTTTAATCTGTACACACACATATATATTCCTCATCTACCGTAAAGTGTAGAGGATTAATTTATTCCTTAAATATTACATATTACATGTTTCATGTATCTTCCTTCACCATTTTTCTCCATACTTTTCTATCTGACGCTAAAGTCTCGGCTGGCTCTCATGTTACCTCTCTATTATTTAAGTTTTCCTACTTCATTGTCCCATGTATTGCGTGGTCTGTCTCTCCTTCTCCGTCCAGTTTTCTTGGCTTTCCATACCTTGTTTACTTGTCTTTTTACATCCATTCTATTTAGGTGCCCCCACCAACACAGTTGGCTCTTTTCGACGTACTTCCTAGCACTTTCGACTTTCAATCCATTCCTAATCATGTAATTTCTTATATTATCCATAATTGTCACGTTTGCAGCCCTCCTCAGATACTTTATCTCTGCGACTTGTATTTTATTATGTAGCTTTTCAGTCAAGGCCTGTGACACATCTGTATAACAGTGTAGGCAAATAAACTGTTTTGTAAATCGTCATCTTAGTTTTTTCACTCACTTCTTTTTTATTAATAAAGTCTCTTTTTATGCTATGAAATAGCTTCGATGTTGCCGTTATTCTGTTAGTTAATCTTCTTCAGTTTTTATATCTTGCAGATTTAATGTTAACTTCTTCCACTATTATTATTTATCTGTATATTTACATTTCTCGTCGTGTTTGTTATTACTATTGATTTCACTTGTTTGAATTTATTTTCATACCTTGATCTTAGCTCTTTGATTTATATCGACATTGTATAGCATTCTTTTCACTATTGCATATCCCATATCTGCAAATGCATTATTATTTTGATTGGTTCATTTTATAATAGCCTATTTACTACTTCAGTTCTTTATATGTCCATAAATGTAATAAACAGAAAGTCAAGACTTTGTCTTATATATTTGTTGTTCTAAATTTGTAGATTCTTGATTATTGGTTCTAACTATGTCATATGTCCTTTAAATTGATTTCTTACCATAATCTCATGGCATCCTTCATTTTCTAGGAACCATAATCCTGTCTAACACAAGTATAATTCGTTATAGAGTTAGCATTCTTAATACTAAGTTCTAGTAAAAAGTGATCTATGTGTGTCCAGTCTGAAACCATTCTGCGCCTCATGTAGTTTTCCTTCTCTTAGTTTCCTTAATCTTTGCTCTAAGACAGATTCTACACTTTACATGTGACAAATCAGGATATGCTATAATTGAGCACTCCTGGTGTCCCTTTCTCGTAAATTGGGACGATAATCGACGTTTCAGTCCTCCGGGATTTCTTTTGTTTTCCATTCATCATTAATAATTTGATGCAGTATCATATCCTCTGTGCTCATATACCTAAGTATTTCAGCTTTTACATTGTCAATGCCTGGTGCTTTGCCATTTTAATTTCCATACTGCTTACTTCTTCAAACCTTTCCATTGTCTCATTACTTCCTCAGTTTCAATAAGAATATTCCCTTCTTTACTCTTAACATGCCTCATATTAGATTTTTGTCTTTGTTCTTCATTCTTTTAGACTCATAACAAGATTTTGATTGCTTCTACTGTCGCTTTCCATTTTTTCCCCGAAAGCCTCCCATTCCTTGGCCTTAGCTCTTCTAACCTTTTCCTTTACTGGCCTCCTTGTAGTTTGGTACTTCGCATAGCTTTCTGTGGTGTTCTTTTCCAAGTAATCTTTCCATGATAGTTTTTTTTCTTTTATTACTTCTCTTATTTCTTCATTCCACCAGCTTGTTCTTTTTCTGGACCCCCCCCCACACTTATCGATATCCCACATGAGTTGATTCCTGCCTCATATATGCTCTCCTTTAGTATCTGCCATTTTTCTTCTATAGTCTTTGGCTGCCTGCCTTCTCTTCTTAGTTGTATTTCTGTTGTTATATATTTAACACATTTTTCTCTTATGTTTTCCTCCTGTAATTTGTATGTCGTAATACTTTTTATTTCTTTCTTACTATTTTTTGTTGTTGCTTTTTCTCTTTGCTTCGCAATATCGTCTTTGATTGTAGCTGCGAGCAAATAGTGATCACTAGATATTTCAGCACTTCTATATACTCTAACATTTTGTATTGTATTTCTGTTTGTTTTCTCCCATTCTTCCAGGCTCTTCTCTGGTGTATTTGTGACAGTCTTTATGCTCAAAGAAGGAGTTAAGTAATACCAGATTATTTTGAATACAAAAATCAATTAATTTTTCCCCATTTCTATTGATCGTTTCCTCCCCATATCTCCCCATTACTCTTCGTTTTCGTTTTACGTCATTGCCTATCCTTGCATTAAAATCCCCGGTGATGATGGTGGGGCTTCTGCATTAATCATATAAATTTTGTAATTCATTCCAGAATTTGTCCTTTTCCATCACTAAATCATTTTCGCCTGGTCCATATGGCACCATTATCTACATACTTTCCTTTCAAAAAAATTAACTTTCAAATATTTATTTTAATCTGTGCATGGTATATTTAAAAATAACTGGGTTAATCAGAATTTAATTTGTCGATCCATTTTTTCTACAATTATATTTTTTTTATTACATATTGCTCTAACTAATGATGGTTCAATGTATTTGAATTACATACACATACCTATTTTAATAAGTAAGTTGATATGCCCGCTCATGAAATTATCAACGGACGCAGGGTGGGCGTGGATAATTTTGAATCAACGTCAAATTGAACCGCCAAATAAAGGAAAACAATAAACGGCCGCACAAAATAATTTTGTTGTAGTGACGGTTTAGAGAAGTAAACGCTTTTCCCAGCGTGATTTTAGTTTCTCACTGTAATCAAGAGAGTTCTTTCATTTTCTTAGATTACGGCCAAGACGTCAATATACACAGAAACATTTCAAAAGTTCCAGTTTTCCGGTAATATAACCTTACTTTATTTTTAAGGGAGCTTACATGTTTTCGTTCAATTTTAGGCAGGAAAACTGAAAACGTACGTGCCATAAGTAAAATTAGAAGCGTAAATTATTTGTGTCTGCGTAAAAGAAAGAATCGGTAAGGCACAATCTCAACGGGTGCAAATTCAACATGCAGGGGAGCAGCCGTGCGAAGGGTACGACGCCACAAGCTGGCACATCAAAGTCTCGTCCTAAAAAGACCGTCGTGCCGAGGAGGAGCAGCCGCAAGAGGAGCGCGACGCCACAAGCTGGCACATCGAAGTCCCGTCCTAGCCATCTGAGTATGACGCCACAAGTTGGCTCATCAAGCTCGGTCCCGGGACGGAAAGTAGACGTTAGGGGGTTTACATTCTTAGCTGAGCCTCGCCTTCACAAGAAGTTACTGGTCCTCGATATCGACGGGACCATTTTTGCATATGACGAGACCTCTCCAAATCTAGCTATTCGGCCTCATTTAGAGGAATTATTGACCAGCATATATCCTCAGTATGACCTAGCGATATGGTCCAGCACGGAGCTGGACCAAATTGAAAGAAAAATTGATATAATGAGGATTAAAAATAACAATCTTTATAAATTTCTATTTTACTTGGATATAAATGCTACGACATGTTATCGCACTCCCAGTGGAGTGAGGTATCGGGTAAGTTTAAATATTCTTAAGAGCTTCAGATTTATAGTACGTTCGACTTTTAGGCTAAACCTTTGAGAAAAATATACAAAAAATACCCGCAATTCAGCAGCCGTAACACGCTGATCTGTGATGACCAAACGAAGACTTTCCATTTTAATAAAAGGAATGGTTTAAAAATTGCACAATATAAGGCCGGAAACCGATTGGATAGAGGTTTGTTACTTTTAAAAACCTATCTCCTACATATAGCTGACCAAGAGGACTTTGCCAACATGAAACATAAGAAGTGGAAGAAAGTCGCCGAAAGGGAGCTGGCAGGTGCTCCCTGAAATACTCTCTGTACTATACTGCTGTAAATGTAAATGCATACGTACTACTTTATACGTAATGATACAAAACAATAAATTAAATTAATATTTTTCTTTATTTTCCAACTCCTTTTGAAAATATTCAGGAGCCTTGTAATTCAAAAAATATTCAACGAAAGCATCCACATCCACGAGATAAAAATTGTATTCCCTCTATGGGTCAACATACAGAACCTTCTGCTGAAACGTCCATTCTGTTTTTCCAAAGCGTTGTTGGGCCCACAGAAGTATTACAGACTTCAAAATATCGCGACAGTACATTTTTTTCCCTAAAAATTAGGGGTATCTTACCGCTAGCATAATTCCATCCCAGGCCATGATTGAGGGACGATTTTTGGCGATGTCCAATAACGAACGATGGCCCTGGAGACCTTTGCAAACCAGATCCTATAATTTTAGTGATTGTGAGCTTATTCCACCACGAACAATCTCTGGTCCATTAAGAAAATCTTTTTCCAACGCGTACCTGCAGTGCGACGTTAAAATTGGTGACATTTTTAGAATTGTACCCTCTCGTTTTTATCCATAATGGGCTGGATTTTTTTGAAAATTGCAAGGCTTCAGATTACGCTCTATTTTGGCCCATCTCGCAAATGGATCACTTATTGCGTGTTCACTTTTTCTAAGCGGTCATCTTAATGACCAAGCCTCAAAATAGTGTTACGCTTGTTTGACATTCTAGAAACAAACAGAATACAAGTAATAAGTAGAAAAAAAACATACATTACCACAAAAAGAAATGGCAAATTCAACATAAAAAATTAATCCACCACGTTACACTTTGTTAGATGAAACATTAGAATATTCTTGTATATTATCATCTAGTTAAATTGTAATATTTTCGTTAATTCCAATTTCATATCATTAAAATCCATAGTCAATATGCTGACAAAACGACTGCCGATAAGGTGAACACAAAAATCCCAAACTCGTTCAAATTAGCACAAGTGTTCACATTAGAGGGGTGCAAAAATAAAACGAAGTTTTATAATGTAACTCGTTTATTTTCTCTTTCTTTAATTGTACATAAAATTATACATATGTATTTGAAAAAAAAGATTAACTGAAAAAAAGGAGGTAATTTTACTTTGTTCTGTTTTTGAACTGAATTGGAAACTACAGCTTGTTCATAAACCTTTTTATGCTCAAAATGACCGATATGTCAACAACATTTTGTTCAGCCCACCCCAATGGTACCTTCAAAGCTTGAACAGCTTCATGACGTGTCATTTTTGTAGTTTGGGTTTATCTACCATTTAACAATCTTCATTATCATTATCATTGCCATCGTCTGGTGTTTCATTCATTTCGTCTTCTTTGTTTTACCGACTGTCCATGTTCAATTCCAACACATCTGATGCAATATATTGATTCTGAAAAAAATACAAATTTGAGTTTCACATTATACATAACACATCACTCAATAAGACAAATGTTAGGCAAAATTCGACTTTATTCATTAAGATGGTGTCCTTCAAGAGTGATAAATTCATTCCAACGCTTCTCAAACATTTCGATGCCTTTTTTGTAGAACGATTCACCTTTCACCTCAAAATAGGCTTCAGTTTCGGCAATCACTTCGTCATTGGAGACAAATCTCTTTCCCTGGAGGATTCTTTTTAGGTTTGCAAACAGATAATAGTCGCTGGGAGCCAGATCCGGAGAATACGGTGGATGGGGGAACAAGTCAAAGTGCGATTCGTGCTATTTTGCCGCTGTTGCGATCGACTTGAGACACGATGGGTTGTCTCGGCGAAAGAGCACTTTCTTCTTCTTCATTTGGGGTCGTTTTTTTCATAATTTCTTTCTTCAAACGCACCAATAACGCCATATAATATTCGCTATTGATGGTTTTTCATGTCTCAAGGTAATCGATGAATCAAATACCGTGCGCATCCCAAAATACGGAACCCAAAACCTTACCAGCTGGCATTTGCTTTTTGGTCGCTTTGGGTGGCTTTTGCCCTTTGCTGTCCACTCAGCTGACTGCCGTTTCGTCCATTGTTACGTACCGCATGAAAAAATCGTTTTTATTGCGCTGAGACAGCTCCAAACAGCGTTCTAAATCGTCGACGCGTTGTTGCTTTTGATCGACTGTGAGCAAACGCGGTACCCACTTCGAACAGAGCTTTCTCATGGACAAATATCCATGCAAAATGGTAATACACTGCCTTCTGATATCTTTAAGGCATCAGCTATCTCACGCAACTTCAATTTACGATCGACCAAAACTATTTTGTGGACTTTTTTTATGTTTTTTGGAACAACGGCCGAATTTGGACGACCAGAGCGTTCAGCATCATCGGTGTTTGTGCGGTCGCGTTTAAAATCGGCAAACTACTTCTCTACTAGTTGTCTCGATGGAGGAGAGTCCAAATAACACTTGTCAAGTTCAAGTCGTTGCCTTTCCTAAACGGTATTTTTCCCATTAAAAAGCAATGCTTTATTAACACTCGAAATTTAAATTTTTCCATTGTTTTGGAAATTACAAAAGTAGCATCACTAAAACCACTGTAACTTGTAAACTAAACGTCAGATTGTCATGAAATTTTTTTTATCAATAGTGGCGCCATCTTACGATCATCCTACGAACTTACGAACCAGCTGGTGGAATGAATAACTTAAACAAGCCACCGAGGGGAAAAAACAACATGGAAAGAGTATCTGGAAAGGAAAACACCAGAAAATTATGAAAAATACAGGGAAATTAGGAAAGCAGTAAAGGATAAGGTCAAAATATCTAAAAAAATGGAGATGGATAGCAGAAACAACCAAAAACTCTTTTATAGAATACTAAAAAATATGAGAATGAAAGACACAATAATACTACGAGGAAACAAATAAAAGTTAAAGAGACGACGAACACTTGCGGAAGCAAAAGAAGTAATAGCGAGGTGGGGAGAGTGTTTCCAGGAAATGCTATGTATGAAAGACACAGAGATAATAACTAATAAAATAACCATCGAATTAGGAGAAACTGGTGACGTATATCTAGATGAAGTGAAAGAAGCGATAAAAAAGTTAAGGATTGGTAAAGCACCTGGTGTTGATAACATAAAAGTGCTATATTTACAACTAGTCCTAGGACTAACAAGCAAATGCGATAGTTTGAAATGCTATAATAACATGAGAAGAGAATGTCACCCACCGGCGATCTCTTGTATTTACTAATCACTAATTGGTAAGATCTAGTGTTTTTTTTTGCCTATTTAAACGTTGAGTGGAATTTCCATCTTCTAGAAGATTTGTTACTAACACACTAGGATGACTCTGTAATCTGTTTATATGGTGGGCTGCACATCTTCTGATTTCGTCTCTGATCCGTGGAACCTTGAGATCGGCGTACATTTTATTGCTGACGTACCATTCCGTGTTTGCTAAACTGCGAAGAGTCTTGCTTTGAAATCTTTGTACAATTTTAATGTTGGATGTTTTAGCGCAACCCCAGAATTGGTTAACACTCCTTTGTACATTAGCACTTTGTTATTAAGCGACATTTTAGATTTTCTGCCCAAGAGTCGATACATGTTTTTCATTCTGGTATCCAACTCTTTCCTCTTTTTTGTAAAGTATGTTTTCTATGCGAGTCTTCTGTCTAAATACATGCGGAGGTGCTAAATTTCTTGTTTGTCTGGAATTTAGTGTGATTGCTGTATCGCTCGACTTGCTAATGTAGTCGATTTGTTTTTGGGAGTCTTTAGTTTATTCGTTGTAAACATTTCACAAGTAATACTGTCATTGTATGATTTATAAGTAGATAATATTAAATAATGGGCCAGAGTTCCAGACCCGCCCAAATGCCTGGCTTACATCTAGAAACACTGCCACACAATATCGGTGTCCTTCAAGATCTTTTTTGATCAAATCCACAACTATATAAATTGGTTCTAGTGTAGAGTATTTGCGTCTAAATCAAAATTGATGTTGAGGGGTAAGTTCTTGTTTATCTATTGCGTGGATCAGTATTCTCAATATGAGCTTTTCAGTGGTTTGGCAGTAATGAGATCGTAACCCGGCACCTTTTTATCGTTGAGATTTATAATTTTCGATTTTATTGCTTCAGGCGTAAAGTGTTGTAGGGGTGGACTTAATTGTAATAAAACATTAGATATTCTAATGCTTCTTTTTCTTCTTTAGGTGTTGCCGTTGAAGGATGTGGTTGGATAATATTGGAAAATATTGTTCAGCAGAGCTTAATCTTCTCTTCTTCTGTTCTTGCCCGCGTGCCATCGACTTCCCTAATTGGGGGGATTTGTTTTTTGGGGCTCTTTAGCTTTTTCGTTGCTCTCCACAAAGTATAGTCATTGTGTAAAGACGAAGATATGTTACTTACATATTCATTGAACGTTGCATTTTGAATCTTTTAGTAAGTTGCTCAGTTCTCTGGTTAATCTATGTAATATATTTTAATCATTGTATTATTTGTTAAGTATTTCCTAAACATTTCCCAAATTGTACGACCGTTATAAAGTGAAGGTTTTCTTTGGTCTGTGACGATAGAAGTGCTGAGTGTGGTTATTATGGATGAGCTATTCGGAGGGCGTCCATGATTGGGGTTTGTTAATTAGCGTGTCGAGTAAATGTAACGTCATACTATTTTGATTTATAAGTCGAGTAAACATTGCTTCGAATTTGTTTGGATAGTGTGACGTCGTTATTGTTGTTTCTTTGGTGTTGGACTGTTTTGTTAACCTGCTACAATATTTGCATGGGCCTTGGCATAACTCGCATTTGCCAGGTTCTCTCAACATTTGATGGTTCTATAGGTGTTTTATTTCATATATTTTTTTATTATCTACAGCAGGTTCCACGTTAACGAAGAACATAGGTGAAGGTGCTTTTGTAACTATATGATTAATGTTGATAATGTTGCGCACTTTATGGTTTAGGGTAGCTAATTCTTCCTTCATTTCTTCGATATCCGCAAAATAGTCCACATTTCTTGTAACGATTCGATGTGCCTTATCTTCTTTTAACTGGTAGGTATGATGAACGATATTTCCAGTTTTTAGGTGTGTGATTAATTTTTCTGTAGGAGTCGGGCGCGCGAGTAGCGCTTTGGTGTTGTATTGTTCTCTCTCCAATGCGTTGGTAAAATTTTCGATCATTTCTCTCTCTCTCTCTCTCTCTCTTATATATATATATATATATATATATATATATATATATATATATATATATATATATATTGCTCCATCGCTGCGTCCCGCAGAACGATATTTGGTCCAAAAATGCGGACACAGATCGGTAATTACAAACAAGCGAATTCTAGGAAACTGCGACTACCCGGGTAAGGGCGAGACCTTGAGTGAACCAAAAAGCTGTTTTCCCCGTCTCACTCAGCGCGGCATGGGCAATCGAATGCACGTACGGACTTCGAAGTAAAAGTAAAATTAACCAATTTCCTTTCTAGTATTTTTAAGCGAATCGTTGTGATTTGGGAAATGTATATCGTTGAGTTGTATTATCAGAAGTACTTTAAAATGTTTATTATTGTACTTGTGTATTTATTTAGTATATGGTTTGAAAATAAGAAAAAAATACAGTTTTTTCAACATAAAATATATTTAACAGTTATTTAGTTAATGTTCCGCACTGTTCCGGATTGTGATTTTTTCATGTTAGTCTCACTTGCCTACCTACTAAACATTTGAATATTAGGAGCCATAAATTGCCAATTATGTAGTTTCATATTATGTATTTCGGTGCAGCCTGTGCTTGTTAAGAAAAACAATATTTTGCGATTGGTTTTCTCATTTCTCGTTTTCTTTCTTTTCGGGTTTCGAGATCGTTACTCGGAAATTTATATTTAAAAAGTTAAAGCAACATGATAAAAGGTTTTTTTCAAAAGAAATTGTTAAAACATTGTCGCGATTTAAATTCGAAATGAAGTCCACGTAGCAAGCTGCTAAAAGAATAAAGCAAATTTTCTTTAATATGCAGTGTAATTGAGCTATAGAAATACCTATTAAGAAAGCCACTAATGTAGCTGTTGGTCGCCCGCAGAAGCCTTTTGAAAACTTGACAGATCAGTATCATCAGTTAACGAGCAACTAACCCCATCAGAAGCTCTGTCGATGTTTGTTGAAACGTCTTTAAGTAGAAGACAGTATGAGATTATTCGAGAAACTTTCAAAGGTCTTTAAGCTTGCTACAGTATTGTGCAAAAAGTAAAAACGATTGCTATCCTGTGAAAGAGTCTTACCGTGTTACTGAAACCTGCGCAGAGGTTTATTTACAGGCATTATTGAACCATACTGCAGAGCGGCCTATATTCTACCTAAACTATGTTGTTGAAGTTTTAACAACTGAAGAATTGACCTCCCTTGAGCTGAAATACAAATGGGACTGTGATGGATCCTAACAAGCTCAGTACCAACGAAAGTTCCAAAATAGCATTGACGCCAACATCTTTCAGGGTTTTTTTTTGGTTTCTTTGCGGCTCTCTTGCCAAACAAACAAGAAAGTGATTTGGCAAAATCCTACTCCTTTACCGCCTCGGTTTTGTCGTCATATGAGGATGAGTTTTATGCATGAGACGCCAGATATAATCAAAAACAAATTAACTACTACACAAAATTACGTCTTTAAATCTAACAATGATCGCTAAAGAATAAAAAAGAATAGTAGTAAAGCACACGATGTTTTTAAGTATGGTCGATGACAAAGTGCGTAACGCAACAATGGGACGTTTCATTTATAAAGTTATATCAAAGCAGTTCAAGCATTTGTCAAGATGCAATGCAGTAGATACTGAAAATGGAACATTTGGTTTGTCGATATTACATGCCCGAATAAGATTTTTTTGTACCTTTCATTTAAGATTCCTGTTTAGAAGTGGCAAATACTATGTGAAGAAGATAAAAGAATAATAAAAGAAAGAAAAGAAATCATACAATAGAAATTTAGGACGGAACTTGGACTCATTGTTGATGTACCGAAATCCCAATATGGCAACAGTAATGATGATAATACAAGCTGAAGGTTTTTCGCAAATCTTGAAAGATTCGCGATAGTCACGGGTATCAACAAAAGCGTTATAGAAAGATTCGCTATTGTCCTGGAGGTGATTTCCAGTGGACATGAGGTTAACATAGAAAAGTTTTCCACCTACTGCCTAGATACAGGGAAATTGTACCTAGAACTATATTCGTGGCACCCGATGTCCCCTTTAGTTCACAAAATATTAATTAAATGGGCCTGTGATTATTGAGCACGATTTACTGCCAATAGGGACGGACATCATCAGAAGAGGCCGCTTAGGCCATAAACAAACATTTTTGCCAAATTTGAAGAAAGTTACTCTAGAAAGTGTTCTCGGTAACAAAGTAATATAGACATTAAAAAATAGATTATTATTGACACCGATTTAGTTTCCATCAGACAAAACTAACAAAATCAAAGCCTTTTAGCAAGACTTCTTTAGAAATGCTGCTTCTCTGGGAAGTTAATAAAGAATATGATGAAGAGGGTTACGATTCTTCCCCAGACTGATGTTTTTGTTTCATTTATATTGTGAACTAAACTGTTTTAGGTAAATGAAAACGAGAAAATAAATAAACAAACTACACTCACGCTCGAAATTTTAGTGAAAGGTAGGTCGAGGCAGTTCAGTTTAATAACAACTACTCATATTTCTCTTGGTATTTTTTGAAAAATACGTGACAAGTGGTAAGCCCGTTGCTGCTACGAGATTTACACATCTTTCGGACCAATATTAAAACAAAAGAAACACAAATTAGCATGCAATTAATTTTTTCCGCATTTTTTGGTCAAATGTCCCCTTGTGCGTCCTTAAAAACTTTTTCCACTTTTTTACTTTCTATTACCAAACGCGTTGTTTCAGGAGAACGTTTAATCTTCTTACTCTTTATTTTGCCGCCACCCTCGTCTTCTAGTTAACATTTCTGCACTCCCTGTCGATTCCTTTTTACGTATTTCACGTGACAGCTTTCTTGTTTTCTTATATAATCTCGTACCGCGTACATATGCTCAATTTTTACTTTAATTTTTTGGAATCCGTCGCTTAATCTTTTAGCCCGTTGCTTTTTAATTTGCACAATTTGCACTTTGTTTTAAACTTTCCCCGTAAATTTTACTCACACATTACTTTTTAAATCACGTTGGTTCGTATTCTACTAAACCACACTCCTTCATAACTATTTGAACTTAAATAACTATTAAACACCACTGTATAACCGAGCCGCGTTCTCCAATTTTAAGAAAAGAACGCGATCAAAAAGATTATTTAAAAAGATTTTGAAGCGATTATTTAACAGAGACATATTAATTTAGGCCATGATCTATTTTATAATTTTCTTATGTCTAAAAATAATTATTCAAAGTAATTAAAACAAGTTCTTGCAGGAGTGTTTGGAGCACAAACCTGAAAATTAACTGCAATATACTAAACAACTACGCACATACTGAAAAGGTGTCTGTAATAAATAAGAAGATGGTTGCTAAAAGAACGATATAACATCGATTATAAAAAAAGTGCTAACCCTAAACTACAAAATTTTATTTTTAATATGAGAAAAATGACAACCAACATTGCGAGCGATCAGCAACTTATTTTTTGGCAACGTTTTGTAAACACGTTAGTTTCTATAAATTTGTAACATTGTCGTCATTTTCATTGCCGTTATTCGTTATCCTAACTGGCATTTTCATAGTGGTATTGTCATTTAACTATTAACTGCGCATAACATTTTCAAACATCATGGTAGTTTTTTATTTGCTTCGATGCTTTCAGCGAAATACGAGTGTTATCACCAAAAATCGTATAGGACACTAAAATAATGCTTTAACACTGGTACTCGTATAAATTTTTTGTTTTGATGAAGAGGTCACAGTAAATCTCGGACGCAAGTCTTATTCAGACGTCTTACGGGTGGATAGTCATTAGACGGCTATTAAACCATTTCATCGTTATGTCCAGGAATCTCTTAGTGGTGATCCATAGCAAATCTTGTAACTTTATTAAGGACGAATTGAACGCTTTGAAGAGTTTTGTGTACAGTATGATTGGTAGCGTACCAATGCGCGGAGGGTCTAAGTTGGGACTACTGTGCGGGTTTGACTGGTGTTGATTTAGCACATTCCCATAACTGTATTCCGTTAAGTCAAAATTGATTTAAATATAGTTTTATAAAATAATACATTTCAGGTACGTTCCACGAAATGTTATGTTTAGTTATTTTGCGTTTAGCTTGGATATAAATATGCTACGTATGACCGTTGACCGAGATGCAGTCGCAGATTTAGTTTCTGCTTTCATAAATATCGGGGTACCGATGAGGTAAAGTAGAGGTCAGATACTGGTTCTCATGGTAAATGTCAGTTGAGCAGATTTTAGGTGGTTTATACAAATTTGCCATTTTTGAAACCGTTCAATAATGCCATTTATATAACGCTGGAGGTTATCGGACGCAACAGCAGAATTCGTACATAAGTAGATATAATTGCAGTGTCAGCAAAAATGACAATTATCTTATTCTCGGTATTTAGTAAATCAGCCGTATAAATTAGATTAAAAAAATGATCCTAAAACACTCCCCTGAGGAACATCGAATTTGACAAGACAATATCGAGACAGGTCATTGTTGTGCTTGATGAAGTGATGTCAAAGTGATAAATTGAATATTAGTATCAGGTAGTTATTTGTAGGGTAATCTTATGTGGCACTATTTATCGAATGTTTGAGAGACGTTTAAAAACATAGCAGTGATTTTTTTCGACACTCTCAGACGTTACGTTTACTATTCTATATGCTTGATGCATTGTCCAATGATATCCTCGAACCCAAGTTGATAAATTATGTCGGTATTACCGCGTTGACTTTTTGTATTGACTAATTATTGAATTTAAACATAAGTGGCTATACACGGACTTTACTATTACACGTAACTTATTATTAATACCCCTAATTTACAGTATTCAAGTTCTAATATTGTTAAAGCCTAATCAGACTAAATCAAGTGTTCCGAATGCTTACCTTTAAATCTTGAGTGTATCTCTATTAGGTCGATATTTAATTTGGTAGCACTTGTAGGCAGCACTAAATTTTTAGGTTATTACTTAATTTATAGATGATGTCTGTTATTACGGGAACATTTAACTACGGAACACCTACAATATAAAGAAAACTTCAATATTAACGGACCGAACGTTAACATTGTAGTTCGTGCAGATCATGATGTCGCATGCTCCATTTGAGAGTATTGCACTTCACATCGGAAAGATCCAGGGTATTCAGAACCGGTCCGTCAGGACTATTTTTAGCGCTCTCTGGTTCATCAGGAATAGCATTTTCTACAGCAACGCCGATGTTCCAACCATCCAGGATCACCCAGTGCGGTCAATAACTGTTTTTCCTGCATCGGTGGTCTCTAGACTACGAGCTGGATAGGAGTGCCTGCCGAAGGCGCCTGAAGATTCTGATCCCCCGTAAATCGGTACATGGGGCGGTTTAACACATGTCTACTAACATCCACGTCATTTCACCGTAAAATTTGCCAACGAAATCAATGTTAACCTAACGTTTGGCAATTGTTAACAAACCCAGCTTCCAAGCTGGAGACCCGCTTCTATTTCTGTCATTTCTGACATCTGTCACGCATTATAATTTTTGATCTGTGCTAGATACAGACATAACGTTTTCAGTATTCAACTAAGGACCTGTTACCTGGCTCCGATTTCGCCGGGGCTGATGTTACGTGGTCCGAATTTTTTGGGCCGTGCGCAACACCAGGGCCCCTGTTTGGAATTTAAGATCTTAAAAGGAATGTTACCTGGTCCCGACTTTGCCGGGCCATGCTCAGCCGTGTCCAGCCGTTACGAATCGGCTGGAACGCCGCCGACCAAAGCCGCCACGGCATTTTCCAACCAGCGCAAAGGCGCCCCCGGCGTCCACCCATCCCGCATCCCCCAGCGAGCTCAACGTGCTTCCACCCTCAAACTCTGCATCCCGCCAGCAGAGTGAGGCACAAGCTGAGCACTTAAAACCTGAGCCACCGAAACATTCGCTCTCAGTCGCCAGCCCCAAAAATAGTAAACCATCAAGAGTCCAGGTGAGTCGTTTCCATTTCTTTTGGCGCTCTGCTGCCCGGCTCGCCACCTGGTCCTGCTGCCCGGCGCTGTAGTCCGGCTCCGCTGCACCAGCTCCGCTGCCCAGCTCGCTGCCCTACTCGCTGCCTGGTCCCGCCATCCGGTCGCCTGCTCTGCTCCCGCCGTACCGCCCGCTACACCGCTCCAGCTGCGCGATCGTCAGCCTCGCTGCCCGACCGCCAGCCCTGCTGCCCACTTCCCGGTTCCGCTGCCCGGACCTTCTGCCTCCCCTGCTGTTCGGCCCTGCTACTCCAGCTCGCTGCCAGTTCAGCACGTAAATTAAGTTGTAGGTTAAGTTAGCTAGGGTTGATAGGTTAGCTTAAGGTAAGTTAAGTTCTGTAAGGTTGTAAATATAATCCTAATCGTAAGTTGGAGCCGACGCTTCTTTTCTTTAGCTTTCCGTGCTCCACGCGTTGCCGGTCGCAGCGTCACCGACGTCCCGACGCCCGATTTACCACCGCCCGGGGCCCGACTTGGTAACAGACAATAAGTCAAGTCCAGACGCCAAAAATCGGCCTGATCGGAAAATCTCGAGACCGGTTTGACCGGCAGTGGCCGCAAATTTTCCGGTTCTGGCCGCTAAATTTTCGCTGCTATTCACTTTCATCTGAATATAATTCGCTGTCATTCGTTTCAATAAAATTTCGTTAAACCCTGTAGTTTAGTTTCATGCATAGGGTCCGCTCTATTTTACCTGTACAACAAATTTTCGCTTGTTTTGATTTTATTTTTACTGTTTCCTCTATAATATCACATTGTCCATAAAATTTGGGATTTGCTATAAACGGTTTATTTCATATTCATTAAGTTTTTTGGGGAATTTGCCACATAAATTTCGAACTTAACACTGTTTAGAAAGAAATATTTTAAGTCTATAGGTTTTTCGATAGTTTTTAGCATTTTATCGTACACAGGTAATCGTCTTTTCTAGTTAGATTTATTCTTAATTGATTATTTTTGCTACGTTTTGTAATTATTTATTGATATTCGAGTACATCAGCACAGTGCAAATCAACAGATGGTCTTGTGACATGCCTTAATGGATGGGTCTTTTTAATTAATTTTACTTGCATAAACTTCGATTATATAGAATTTATTTCTTCTAACAATTGAGTTCCGATGCTGACAAGATATTTTTTATTTAGTTCAAAACTTAAAGACGAGAGCTAACCACTGTTTCTTTTCTTCTACTTTTGCTTTGACTGATATTGCACGATAATCTCTACACAGGGGCTCTGAAAAGACTACCTTATGGTATTAAAGCGATGGATAACGATGGATAATAATTACCCCAGGCTACAGTTGTAATGTTGTAATGCATTTGTGAACCACCGAAGCAAATATATCTTCTTCACGCTAAAATAGTCAAATCTCAACTCCTATTATCCTTATCAAGAATACTTTACGACACAAATCTCAACTCTGTCTAGAAATAGGAAAAATTGCATTGCAGCTCTAACTGGAACCACTTAGACCATACCTAAGTAATTATGATTATGTAAAACGTAGTACTTTAATTTCATAATTATTGAAACACAACGATTTGAATAGTGTGTAGTGTATTTCACAGATTGACTTTGTGGATTAAAGTTTACCGTTTTTATATTTTTGTTTTAATGCAAATATCCACTACCGATCGATTGCTCCTGAACCCGCATTGATAGTCACCAATTCTTCATTCTAAGTATTCATTTAGTTGCTCTCATACATACAGGGCCAACAGCTTCTATGCGACTTCCGATAGCGCTATTTGTCTATAATTCGCACATACAGTCTTATCCCCTTTATTTACCCTTAAATTGGTATTAAAATTGCATCCGACCATGTTTTTCGCATTTTCTCTTCGTCCTACATTTTTACCAGCAAATTGTACATTCTTCCTTGTAATTCTGCAACTCACTGGCTATTTTTCTGCCCCTTTGGAATTTCTTAAAATTTTATCCAAGTTGACACTACTACTTCTCCTTAACCAC
This sequence comes from Sinelater perroti, assembly GCA_036346155.1. NCBI lineage: Eukaryota > Metazoa > Arthropoda > Insecta > Coleoptera > Elateridae > Sinelater > Sinelater perroti. The sequence continues at coordinate 41,536 of JARFIY010000157.1, read as the reverse complement.
CTTGCGAATAAACCGTATTCTCTTCCCACTCCACTGATTGTTTGTCATTTAATACCGACTCGAAATATTTTATCCAGGTTTTAAACTTTCTTGTACTCCGCATATTCCTTGACCTATTTCCGTCTTACAGTTCGACAAATTATATTGGTAGCTATTTTTACATTTTTTATCCTTCGATAAAATCTTTCGCTTTCTTTGTTCAAAAATTATTTTCAACTTCTTCATGTTTTTTGCTCCATCTCTGTCTCTTCGCTGCCATGTACGCTTTCTTTAGATTTTCTTTTTAATTCTTCATACTTTCGTTTGCAGTCTTCTGAATTACTTTCGAGATATTTTAATCTGGCCTGACTTCTTTTCAACATAATCCTTCCTCATTAAGCACCAATCCACTCATCTACTTGCTTCCCCTTCTCTATTTGTAGAACCTCGGCTGCTTCTTGTATAGTTTCAAATATGATACACCATTCATCCTCTGAATTATCTTTTTATCTTATTATTACATGATTATTATATTGATTTATATTTTTTCATGTTGTACCTTTTCTTTATCGTATATTATTTTATTAATTTTTTATTGTTTATAATTAGCTGTTTTATATTCGCGGTTACTAATACATGATCGGAGTCGCAATCGGCTCCTGTGTAACTTCTTATATTTTGAACAAATATTTTGTACATGTTTTGTGTCATCAGGTAGTCTATTTGGTTCTTTGTGTTCCCGCCTGGGAAAGTTTATGTTTATATTTATATGTTGGAAATACGTACTCATAATCTCAATATAACTTCGAAAATGTAACTATGTGTTTTGTTTGTAACTAACATTGCAATTCCTTCTATAGTTTTGAACCGATTTCAAAGGCCAATACTTCATTCGGACGGGTTTGTCAGCAAACCTCGCATTAAGGTTTTAGATTTTCGATTTATGTCACTGTTGATCTGTTATAGGTTAAAACATAAATTACCATGAAGTAAGTTTGCGTCACCTATAGGTGTTTCATGCACTACGTGAACAATTCTTGCCGTTAGTAGGAGCATGCGGACTTGTGTGAAGCCGAATCTAGTAGAACGAATGTTTAGATATGGCTGACAATACAATTATTGGCTCATTTTTTCTTCAATTATTGACGAAACTATGAACCAAATATTTAGTTAGCATTGTCCATTTTTCGGACAGGTGTTTTTACTAGTATGCACATAATATTCTACAGCAAATTTAATAATTTTTTTCCATTTTTGTTGTTCACATGGTGCCTGCTAAATTTATGTGTATGTGTACGTATGATTTATTTATATATTTATTCTAATGTTTAATTTTCGTTATCTTACCCTTGTTTATGTACAGAAATTTGTTCTTGCTCTTTATCGCTTTTAACACTCAGAGTCATGTTTGCAATGAGAGAGGCATTAAAAAAATAAAAAGTTTGTTAATATAAAAAATATATTGGAGCTTTCTCGGATCCCTAGAAACCACGGACCTGGGGAATCCTACCTACTTTTCTCCTCCCTTTCGATATTTCAATATTCGCCATAATTCTATATATGAAACTTTTATTAATTTGTCACAAAAGCAGACGCGATTAAGATAATTATAAGCAAGTTAAATGAATTATTTTCTGAACATTTGCATTCCAAAGTGTCTTGTGTTATTAATAATTTGATAAGCAAAAATTTTTAGCACAACAAACATATTGTAAATGTTACATTGCTTGGCCATTTTCCTGCTTGCGATTAGTATTATCCATCGCAGAGCACTGAGCATGCTTGGTTTGGCAAGCGCGTCATAGCAGGGTATATTTTTGCAATTGTCTTCTTCAGTCCCGAGTTTCTCTATCGTAGAATGTTGGTAGTAGTTTGTAACCCTGATAAGTTCTATGAAGAGGCTACATGTCTGTTCTCCCGAATTGACTTTGCGCGATTGTATACATTTTATAAAATAATGATGTATTTTTAATGTGTACAAATAATTCTATGTATAATTTAGCCTTATTTCTCGTTTTAGTCATAAGCTGTATTACTTTGTTAGGGAAATTGCATCTCTGTTTTTCGGTATATCAAATTGCTGAATTAGGGGAAATGCTTGTTTCTTTTTTTTTATTGAAGTTTTTGTCAGATTAACATTACACTGTTATACATGACAGGTTTAAGTAGTTAAATATGACTAAGACTATGGTGTATATACATTATATGCGTTCTGAATTTAGAATTTGTAAGTATCAGTGTGTAATACATGGAGGCAGGTAGTGGTGGCCTCGGAAACTCGAAGGTGGTTTCTTCATTTGGGATAAGATCTTGAGGGACTCGTCTCTTCAGTCTGTGATGAATATTACGCTGTCCAAGGTTGAAATGAGTTGCTCCTTCACATTTGGCAATGTTTGAGAAGAAAGTCCTAGTGGTCGAGAGCATATAGTCTTGAATTGTGGCGACACCCAATTCATGGTGAAGTTGTGACTTTCGGATAAACCATGGAGCGTTAACGGCGATTCGTAGGACCTTATTTTGGAATCGTTGAAGTTTGAGTATATTTGAAATGGGGTTTTACGATTTAAAATGGGATATAATTGTCGGAGTTTGATGTGAGATTGGGTTAATTTTTGATTTATGTGGAAACTCCAGGTCAATCTTTCATCTAAGTACAATGCAAGATATTTTATAGCTGAGTCTCTGGGATTCCAGGGTATGTCAATTCCATCGATGATAGTAGAAGGTGGGTTGTTTATTTTTCGTAAAGTGAAGATCTTACATTGACATTTGGTGGGGTTGAGTTTGATGTTCCAGTTTTTGAGGCATTTATTGAAGGTGTCAGTTGCATTTTGCAGATGTTGTATAGCTAGTTCTAGGTTTGCTTTTTACGTTGTAATGGCTGTATCGTCGGCGAACGTGGCGAGTGTTGCGGGAATCTTGGGAATATCGGAGGTGTATATATATTGAATAAGAGCGGACCGAGGATATTTCCTTGTGGTACGCCTGCTCGTATGGGTTTTGTTTCGGAGAGTGTGGTATTTATTTTAACGGCAAAGGTTCTATTTTCCAGAAAGGAGAAAATGCTGACCAAAAGATAGCGTGGGATATCATGAGTTAGGAGTTTTTTCTTGAGTCCCTCTATCCAAACCTTGTCGAAGGCCTTGGCGATATCCAAAAAGATAGCAGCAGTATAGCATTTGTTTTAGAAACCTGTTTCAATGAGTTCACTGACTCGCTGTAATTGATGGTAAGCCGAGTACTCTTTTCTAAAGCCAAATTGGAAAGAAGGGAGAATGTGGAGAGCAATGGTAGCTTGGTGCAGGCGCGAATAAATGACTTTCCGAAAAGTTTGGAGAGAGTAGTCAATAAACTAATCGGTCGGTAACTTGACATCTGTTCTTTATTCTTCCCAGGTTTAGCAAACACGAGCACATGTGCATGCTTCCAGCTTTGAAGGAAGTAGCCTAAGCGCAGGCATGCATTTATCAGAGAAGCAAGGTAGGAGAGACATTTACTTGTTAAGCGGTGAAGGACTAGGTTGAATATTAGGTCGTGTCTCGGTGATTTACCTTTAGATAACGTCTTTATGATCTCAGCTAGTTCTTTTGGTAATGTGGGATTAGTAAAATCGGCAGAGGTGGGGACATGTGTATCTATGTAGTTTATTATATGTAACATTTGGGTTAGAGTGCGTTTGAGATAATTTAAAGTTTATTTTGCTTTGTAGCTTATCTGTTGACCAGAGGTATTTTTCTGCACATCGTTGGCGGGTGGCGTTAAACTATCAGATTTGCGTTTGAGCGCTTGATTTTGCACTTCGGTTTATTATTAGAGGAAGTTTGATAGTCGATCGTGGTTAAAAGTTTTAACAATAAACAAAAATAATTGTTAAATTTTTACTTAGAGTAAGTTAAGGCTAATGGTTATCTAAAGGTCGAACGTTGCACCGTAAAGCCGATAGAGCACACGCGTGGCGTCTGCACTGCTTCAAGGTTTGCGTTGAACTCTGTTTCTTTTTAAAAATATATTTAAACATTGCCAGAGAGCAGATTTTATGCAAAATGGAATATTTTGTTATTTCCTGCATAATTTAACATCTTTTTTGTTTTCAACAGTTTCATTTCGGAATTTCCTAAACTAAATATTTTTACTGCGGTTTCCTAAGAAGTTGGACAAAAGAAGGATTAAAACCCCCACTAATTACCTTAGGTTGTGATTATGTACTTTGCTTTTAATAAGAATATTCGTGAGAGGTATTATAATATACCTGTGAATTTCAAAACTATGTTAAATAGCTTCATTATCGTTTCTCAAGAACTTGATCATATTAAATACAAGGATTTAAAACCCCAACTGCATATTTATGACGGTATTATTAAACAGATAAATAATTCGTTACGATACATTTACTTGTGAAGAGGACGTGCATATATTAAATTTTGAAGATGCCGAAAATGAATAATAACTTAACGTCCACTTGGATAAAAAATTTGGCCGAATTTCGTATGGATGGCGATGAAGGTGATAGAGTATTTTGTAGTCTGCGGACAAATGGTAAGTCGAATGTTGGATTATTAAGTTTTGTCCAAAGAAAATATACGTGTACAATTGTTTTTTTTACTCGTTGTAATTGTTAAATTCGACAAGCTTTGTTACACAAATTTGTGATTGATGTTAAAAAACGCGCGATTTTTACAACTCGTGTAAATAACCATTATAGTATGTATTTCAAATTATAAATCACGCTTGAAAGAAAGTCTCAGATCACGCAACACATTAATACGACTGGGCATAAAGGAAACGTGGATAGAATAAAAAAAATTATTTTTATGCTGTCCTACGCAGCACCATACATGACAAAAGCTGGGCAACAATTAAAGGTTTTATACAAAAATCGAATTCATTTCACATGCCTGACTCATGGTATAAATGGAGTAGCTGAATCAATTCGAAATAAACTTTTCTTAGTAAATTCATTAATAAGTAACATAAAAAAGTGTTTATAAAAGCCCCATTGAGGGTGCAGTTATATAGAAAAAAATTATCCGAATTTTCGTTGCCTCCCGAGCCTGTAACAACGCGATTTGGTACTTGGCTTAACGCATCTCTTTTTTATGCCGAGCACTTTGAGAAGATATACTCTATATAATTTTCGAATTTTCAGATAGTTCTAATACTTTTACTGAAATATCTTAGTCTATTTTAAGAAAACTAGAACTACGCGATCATTTAGCATTTATTGGGAATCATTTTTCATTTGTAAGTAAATCAATTGCAGCACTGAAAGAAGAAGGAATGCTATTAAACGATTCTATGTATTTGATAAACAATTTCCAAAAATTAATAGCTGCCGTTCCAACATCCCCTATAACATTTGTAGTCGTAGAAAGAAGTTTTTCTGCGTACAAACATACAGGGTCTGTATTTTAAGTAATGAGAATAAATCCACAAAACAAAATTTATTACAGATATCACTACAAAACTTTAGTAGTCTTCAAAGTATGCTCTTTGAGCGTCAACACCAAAGATCCAACTTTCATCTCCGGTAATGACAAAAGACTGAGGGTTTTCCTCAATGCGTTTCAAAGGAACGGCCTCGCGGTTTTACATTTGCTCGTTTGTCAAAACTTTCGGGACGAGCCTGGCTCAAATCTTTTTTTTTAAGCTTGCACACTTCTTTGCAGACGTCCGCGCCGCGTGATCATGCCTCAACGGAAGCCAGCAGGCGACTGCCGCTTGGAGCGTATTCAAGGTCAACCCCCCCCACCCCCCTCTTCCGACTCCAACTTTATACAACTTTATTTTTGAATTGAAAATTGCCTTAATTGTTTTCATTTAAAAAGGAATAATAATAAACATTTTTTTAATGATGCATATTCTGGGATATTTTAATTACATTGTAGTGCATATTTATGTACACATTTTATTATTTTTTAGTGCATAAAATCCGCTCTCCAAACATTACATTTGGCCTGAATGTTCCTATATTTTAAAAACGAAAGAGCGCGTCTGGCGAATGTGTAAACACGCGCGTGCGAGAGAGGAAGACAGAGAAGACGCACAAGTGAAAGAAATTGCGAGATAACGTAAGAGAGCGAAACAGAGTACATTGAAGTTTTGAGAACATCGAAATAATCAGTACAAAGTACATCGAGTATTTGATTTTCTCTGAACGACCGAGTTGAACAAGTTATTCTGTGAACCTTTGTTAAAATATCGATGTTTCCAGAAAAATCCCATCGAAAGACGAAAAAAAAATACGTGTATATACTAAACACGTCCAAATAATTTATGAGTTTAAGGATATTTGAAACAGCATCATTCATTCGCAATTTAAAGGTATGATCATAGCATTGCAGATGAATTTTATTTTTAATTATTGTCTGAAAATCCACTCATATTTACTGTCCCATCGCATCCTTGCCTTTTTAGCGGGCTTCTGCTAGGTAGTTTGCGTCCAAGCTTCCAGCTTCTGCTTTTGTCATGTCTGTCGTCTGTCACGCCTTATAACTTTTGATCTGTGATAGATAGAGGCATAAAGTTTCCGTACTCAACTAGGGACCATAAGTCAAGTCCAGACGCAAAAAATCAGCCTGATCGGAAAATCTCGAGACCGGTTTGACCGGAAGTGACCGCAAAGTGTCCGCTTCCGGCCGCTAAATTTTTACCGCTATTCACTTTCATTTGGATATAATTCACTGCCATTAGTTTCAATAAAATTTCGTTAAACCCTATAGTTTCATTTCGTGCATAAGGTGCGGTCCACTTTACCTGTAAAGCAAATTTTAACTTGTTATTTTCGAAAATTTGATGTATTCTTCAATAATATTTCCATGATTCTTTCAGGTCCTTATACTTTCAAATGATTCTTTTATTTTCAACTCTGCAGGCTGTGGCTGGTTATTCGTTTTTATCGTTACAAAAAGAAAAAAATGCTAAAGTGAATCATTCTTGAGATATCTAGAATTGTATTAAAAATTGTTGAAGCAAAAGGAGTCTGTTTTGTTTCGCTTATATGGTTAAAGGTAATTGTGAATCTTATGAAAATAGTTGTTTGTCTTTGTTGTATTAATATTTAACATGCCAACAAATTTGTAGTAACTTTTGAAGGTTTTAAAATGCATTGTGTAATAGATAAATAAAATAAGAGATAATATTTATTTACACGGTAGCAGAAAGTTAACATTTGCTTATATCTTTTCAATAAATTTTCGAAAAATTGGTCGAAAAGATCAGATATAGTAAGTATTTCAGTTATTAACAAAAAATAATCTGTAATAACTTGCACTAAACTAAACTTTTCGATGAAATGGATTAATCATTTTTGGGTAACATGAGAGATAAAATAATCCCAATATCTTCATGTAAGTTCGGTCAGCATTAAAAGAATAAGGCAACTTATAAAACCATAAGTATTTTGTAAAGTATATACGAATAAATTTGAAAAAATAAGTATCTTTGAACCTGAAATATAACATCAGTGTCAATCTTTTACTAAAATCGTCGTTTTTTCAACACAAATATAATGTTACTATCTGTTTGAGCAAAAACAGATCACATATGAAAGACGTGTGCACGACGGAATGGCGGGCGGTGAAACTAGATATGTAGCTACCACTGTTGGGCAAAATTTAATTGCTCCAGCAATTAACAATTAAATGTGTATTTTTAATTGTAATTAACAATTAAAGTGAGTTAATTGTGATTGTCATACAACACAATTACAATTAATTAACTGTAATTGTAAAACTTCAACGAGTACAACTAATTAAATGTAATTGTAAAAACTCTATAATTACAATCAATTAATTATAAATTGTTTCTACCTAACAGAGAATAAATCTCCGAATGAAATCAATTATACAAAGGATATAAAGAAATACGTTCAAATATTGTATAGGAGTATTTTATTATTAAGTGACTCAATTTGACTTTTACAATAATTTAAATTGCGTTTTAACACAACTCTCTTTTCAAACATCTGATCTCAAAGGCTGTGGCTGGCTCTTCAGCATATTACTCATTGTGACATATAAAAATAGTCTTTCGACTGCTGCGGACGTTGGTAAAGGCGTACTATGTGTAATGAAAATGCTTTTTATTTCAGATTATCTGTTAAGCATTTCCAATTCTTGACTATTCCCTGCAAAAACATGTAACACTAGCAACTCTGCTTTTGTCAGAGGAACATCAGAAGGCCTTGTACACGTTGTTGAACTTTCATTGTCCGAATCCGAATTGAAGTCAAAATTGAAAAAGCTTGTTCTGTGTTCGTAGTTTTCGTACTCGCTGATATGTTTTTAGGCTCTTCTTTTATTTGGTTTGAGATGGCAGTTTTAAAACCTTTAGAAGGTTGTGGCTACTAGCCACTTTGTCGTGGTGATTTATGGGTTAAATACTTTTATATTCAAACGAAAAGACTCATTTAAGGTACATTTTTAGGTTTTAAACATTTGACGAATGTTCGGATTGCCCGCACTAGATATTTTGATTGAACAATGTTGTAAGGCAGATTCCCGACACCTTGTCGGAACTAATAAGACAAATGTTCCAATGATCAAGTTGACGCATGGAGTCGCTTCGTAGGCAGATAATTTCTTCTGGCCAGTGTTGTTAAGTAATTAATTACTCTATCGTTTGTTGTAATTTGATAGTAATTCAATTACATTTTTTGGTTCAATTATAGTTAATCTAATTACATGTTCCAAATTACCTTTGAGTTTCTAGTTACTGGAATAAAATGTCTACAAAATTTACATTTTAAACCCATTTAGGTAGTTCGAAGTTTGAATACCACAATACCAGGTAGGTATCTGTCCAACAGGAGGGTTAATTACTTTTTTCTTGGTGGTCGTTAGTCGTTAAAGATTAGAAAAAACGAGCATTTCATTTACAATTCCTAAAAGACCGTGAATTCGACAAGTCAAGATGAACAACGGAAAATTTCCATTTGTTTTAAATTGGAGAATATTTAATGTTGTTTCAAATAATGAAAACAAAACAGAAACAAAATGTCAAATACGTGCAGGCGCAAACGTCGGTTTAACAAGTGCGTCTCCCAAGGCAACATCTAATTTCCTAACGCAGGTAAAGGTACGTAAACAATTTCTTTGTTTTATTTAAAAATGCTCAAACTACATTATTTTCAAACTCAACTAACTAACTTTAATTCTATAGCAAAAGCATCCAGAAAGGTTAGGCTGGTCCATGCCGAAAAAAGGCGTCAAACGGACATTAGCTTCCTGTGATTTCAAAAACCAAAATTTGATAACAAAAGGTGATAACAAGCACCCTATTTTCAATAGCTGCAACTGCAGCAAGGGAAACGTCCATGTCTAATGAGAAAGTGAGTTTTTAAAACTGCTATTCCAAAGCTATCTATCAAATAAATACGATAAATTTTTATTTCAGTCTAATCAGCTTGTTGACGACTATATGATTGAAGACAGACGTCCGTAGTGTACAGTCGATGTCTTCATTTCTAAATATGTTGGAAGGTGTCTCTAACGGTAAATTTTCTCCTGTTTGTCGTCAGACTTTGGCTAAACAAATTTCAGTTCGCAAGAAAGAATGTAAGTGTAAGGTTATAGATGTTTTCTCCGAATCAGAATTCATACGTACAACAGTTGGTATAACGTTAAAAAACAATAAGAGCTACTTTGGTGTAACAGCTCATTTATTGCTAACGACACTTTATGTAGAAAATAATTTGTACTAGCATGTAAGCGAATAGGAAAACGTTGAATGATATTTACGCTTCATTTCGCATTATCAACGAGAAAAAGCAGGGATACTTATAGACAAGCTACTAATTTCGATAAAGCATTTAGAATTTTTTCATCTGATCCAAGTGAAAGTAGAAACTGGAAAATCAGGAACACGGTGGTATTGCCGATAGATTTTTCAAATATTAGTATAAAGGACGACTTTGATTATGTAATTTTCTTTCCGACACAATTCAGATGTTGTTCACGTACACTCAACCTGGTTGCAACAACTGATATTCAAAAGACTGTTTCCGCAAGCAAGCCGTCTTGAAAAAATTATTATAGTGTTTTTAGAAAGCTCACGTCTGTTTGGAATAGCATCAGTAGATCTACTGAAGCTTTCCCTCAAGTAGAACGAATCTGAGGTAAAAATTAAAAGTACCTTGTCCAACACGATGGAAACTCACTTTTGATTGACTTGCAACGATTTTAAAAGAACACTTGGATTCAATTTGTGATAAACTTCAAATTTTTAAATCGAGAACGGCATAGCTAGATTTTTGGACGAATATTTTATAATTATGAAGTTATTGGCAGTAGTTTTCGATACTCTTCAGGAGAAAGGCAGTTATACTTAGGATATGTGTTGTCCACATTTTTCATCTCATCCTGCGAAAACAAAATTGGAAACTTAAAGTTTTGTTCCGAGCTTCGTGGATCTATTGTAGCAAATGGCAAAGTCGGCTTGCCCGTATTTTGGACTATAGTAAAATCTCCAGTAGATCATATATTTCTGCAATGTGTTCTTTACCTGCGTTTAAACTTAATTGGATTGATTTTGATAAAGGTAAACAAAATTCTCTTACAATGAAATACCTGTTTATGAATAAAGTTTAAAAAAAACTCCTCGTTTCTCCCGAAGATAATCAAAATTCTTCGCCGTTGCAAAATAATGATGTTGTTTTAGATTTTATGCAAACCGCCACTTCCAATGCTGATGATAATCTCAGCGAGAACGCACCTCATATTGAATTTTTGGCTCATTCAAAATCGCAAGATGAATTATTGTTGCCTTTAAAGAACTCTCCCACAAGTCTCAAGATTTCCAAAAGATATAATGTTGTTCTTCCTTTATCTGTCCCCGTTGAACGCATGTTCAGCTCAGGAGATCAAACTTTAACACTTGGATCGTCTGGGATCCGTAATTTGATAAATTCGGTGTGCAAACTGCCACAGTGCTCCCTGCCAGTCGCTGTTACAGACTCTACAAGACCAACACATTTACGACCGTCGAGGTAACCCCGGTCGGCAACCCTGTCACGCTCGGCGGCCGCGGCACGCAGCAGTTGCAACAGCCCTGTCTGTATTTTGGTTTTTGTTGAACGTTTGCAAAGTTACGCTTAACTTCGAACGCAGCTGCATGCAAAGGTCATTGCCGCAACTCGGCTAATAGGGTCCTCAGCCCCTTAAAAGAGATGAGAAGCGTTATATTAGGATGGACGCGTCACCTTTAATAGAGTGACACGTAACATCACATTTACGAAATAAGTTGTCTGATCAACAATTTGAAAATTTATTATTTTTATACATAATAAGGATTTGTAACAATAGTTTGAATTGTATTTAGTTTATGTTAATTTAATATTAAAATTAGTAATATATATTTTTATATAGTATAACGCATTTCGGTTTTGTATGTAACAAATGTGTTGAAATACGCGGAGACTGTATTGAAAAGTAACTCTATGTTTTATTCCTATAACTCCTGGAATACAGTTAGACTGGAAACGTTTGGCACTTATCTCGTGTAACTTTTTTTTAATTGTAACTCGTTAATTTACCGAACTACCTTCCGTAAGTACTCTTCAATTCTCCTTGTCACACGAAGTTCCTGTGAAGATTTTCATTCCAACATGCGTTTACGATACTCCTTAGTACTCGGTTTCGGAATACTTGGAGGAAGTCATAGTTGCTTTCTTTGACACAGCCCACAGCTGAAGGTCATAATGTCCATACTGGTTTAAGGGCATGCAGGTAGACCAGTATTTTGCTTTTGATAGACAGCTGGGAATTTCTTCAAAACAGTCAACACATGTACTTATGTTTGAATTTTAATTTCATACTTTTCTTTTCACATGTTCTTTCCATTTAAGCTTGACATCCAGATTAGGGCCCGTATATTTGGCTGTTTCTATTGCATAGAATTGTATTGTTATTCAGTTCTACTGAACGATAATTTATTTTTCTTTTGTAAATATAACATGAATAAATTTGCTTCCATCTTTATACGCAATTTCTCGGTCCATAAATTTATGTTATCTATTGCGCTTTGGGGATAAGCTGTCGTTTTCTACTGCTAAAACTGTAGTGTATCAGAGGCTAGCTTGATGTCATTTGCTACTGGAATGTCACGTGTTTAGCAATAAATCAGAGATCTCAGCACGCGATCAAAAATTTGCTTTTGCTTACTGTCTCTTGTTTATGCGCCATTTTTCTCTCGTACGGGTATGATTTGTTTAATTGGTTGGTTTAATTTCTTTGTAGCTTTTCGGAGTGAATAATCCGTAAAGTAGTTATCTGTTAGTGCACTTAGATAGCTATTAATTGATTTATTTTAGATTCCCTGCATTTTCCTTTGTAGTTGTTTGGTCAGATTATTTTGTTTGTTTTTGTTTAGTCTTGTTCTAGATCTTTACCAGTCTTTGCTAGTTTTCTTTCTTTTTTACACAATCACGAATTTGGGACAATTGACATCATTCATTTTCTAATAATCTATTCTCGAAACATGATAGATATGTTTCTTTTTATTCGGTTTCAGCTGCTCTACTGTTTTGATAGGTACATCCAACTATATTCTTTCGTCGAGTTCTTTTCTTTCTGATTATTTTCAATATGATTTTTATTGTCTGCTCTATTTGTAATTTGCTTCATTTGTATTTGGAATTGTTGAACAATACTCTGTAATTTTGCCCTGTCCCATTTTTTATAGATCCAAGCATTACACAATGCTAATTTAAAACGCCTGATTTTGCTGATGTTAGCAGACGCAAAAACAATGTTTATTTCTTATAATTTCTTATAATATCATATCAGCGCCCTATCCCATACACGTCCGCGTAGGCAGCGTGGGATCGGTTTCCGAATAACGTCCTTAAGGTCCTTACTTATTTTATCGCCTGACTCCAGTTGCGGTCAGGAGCAATCTTGCACTCAAACAGGCTCCTGTCGCCAGTGTGACGACATCGTAAATACAGGCTTGCTCACAAATACACTCAATTGGCCCAATGCGCAAGCTAAACTAGGTCGTAAGGGGACGTCTGGTTTTTGGGTGAAAATTGGTCAATTTTCATAATTTTTATAGAAATCTATTTTATTTAGAGATATGAGATTTCGTGCATTTGAAAAGATATGTTAAGAGGCATCAAAATCGTGTCCACCCTTGAAAAATTCTCATTTGAGAAAAACGCATTTAGAGTTTTTCTTTTCGCATTCAATTATAATAGACAAAATGCTTACCAATCATCAGTTGCGATTCGCCCATAAAGTAATCCTTGGGCCTCTTGAAAAAGTTCTTCTTGCCAATCAAACTCCTTTTTTCTCTTGACTCTCGCAACTTTGGAGGATTGCTGAGATTTTTTATCAGCACATGAAACTTTCATTTTTTTTCCTACCACACTTTGTATTATTAGGATCTTTACAAGATCCTTTGTTTTGCGGAGATTTAGACATAACGATATCAAATTCAACGCCCGTTCAAAGGTCACGACGTAACTGGCGAGAAAACTCGTTGAAACTTGCACCGCGGAAAAACTGGTGCGGCGAGCATGCATGTATAGGTATAAAGATACGAATAAATTAATAAAAACATTGCGATTCTGAGGTCGTTAGCCTTTCGAAAATATAAAAACCTGAAATTAATTTTTTGATCCAAAAAACACGACGTTTCTTCCGAAGAAACAAGTCACAACTTGCAGGGCGGAAAAAATGGCTTGGCGAGCGTGGAAATATATAGGTATATATACATGTATATCTTTGCGGTAAATTGAGATATAGAAAAAATAAAAAAGCATTATAATCCTAGCGTTTTCAGCTTTCTGAAGAAATAAAAATTTTAATATCGATTTTTGGTCAAAAAAAACCAGATTTCCCCTTAAATATAATGTTTATTGACATAAAAGTAATAGTTGGATAATTAATTAATTTTTGTAAATGCTAAGAATGACAAAGAAATTTACTTTTAGCAAAATGGAGCAGATTCCCATACCAATCGAAATGTAAGAGCTTATCTCAATCTGACGTTTTCGAACGAATTTATTCTGCACAGAAAGAGGTGACTTAAATTTCCCGGACGTTGCGAGATATTTTATTATTATCAAAAAAGGCGGCTTTTATCTTAGATATTCCAAGCATCCTTTAAATTAATTGCTGCAAATACTCAGGTATAATGGCTCTAGATATTTTTCAATGCATTAAAAATCCTTGCTTATAGCAATTTTAAAATTGCTATTAAATGGTTTTTCAATATTTTTATAAATAATCTTTTACTATTCTTCCTTTGATTTCTGTAAGTTTACCAAGTTCGTTCCTTCCAAATAACCTCAAACTATTGTATTATCACCTTCATGCTCAATTGTTTTATTGTTTACTACCATATAACTCGAATTTGGGCATATCTGACTGCAACACCTGCGTACACTGTTCCATGATTGAATGTCTTTTTGCAATTTGTAGCTCTTGATTTATCACTTCGTTTACGATTTTGGTTGTTTAGTCTTTTATATATTTTAATGTTTGCCCAGATTTTACGAATTGAAATTTTATTTAAGGTAAATTAAATTCTTACCTTTCTTCCAACATTAAGTTGTTTTCTTTTCTAACACCTTCGTATTCAAACATTTTCCTAATTTGAGGAATGCAAACAACAATAAATACAAAAAATTTTACGGTATCAATGGTGAAAGATCAACTGGTTGTTGTGTGGATACGCGTGTGAGTGCGTTGGCGACATCATTGACAAAGATGGCGCTGCTAAAAATATAATATTCTTTTAAATTCCTATTTATATAATGCGTGAACAGTGATTTTTGTAGATTATGCATTATTATGATAACGATATACCGCTTGTATTTTTTTATTTGTTAAATCCACAGTACAGTAAAATCGTAAAAAATTATAAATTAAGTATGACTTATAAGAGTTGTTAAACCAATTTAATGATTTCAGAACGACCTTAACAGGCAACAGAAAATCTGCGATCACCATATCTTAAGAATGCAACAACCAGGAAAAGAAAGCGGTCCGAATAAATTGCGTTTTTGTAAAATAATGTACTTATAATAAGATTTATTAAGAATAACTTATTAAGAATAAAAACCTGTTAAATTTCACTCAAGTTATTTGTGAATAACTTAACTATCATCGAAAAATATAATGAAAAAGTTAGCAACGAGGTTAGTGAACGGGGGTAAAAGTATAATTTGTTTTTCTATTTTAAATAGCATTATATTAGCAATGTTTTCAAAATTAAAAATAAAGACAATTCATATGATTTCAACACAAAGCGATAGTCTTTGAAGATGTCGTAACAACCTTGACTGTATTACTAAAAAGTGTTGCTTGGGCAAGTCTGTCTTTAATTATGATTTTATAATTAGTTTACACAAAATAAATCGAAATTAAATTTGTTTTTATTTTGAAGACCTTTTGATTATACAGCCTAAAAATTGTCAATTTTGATTTTATCAGCAAAGTTTGAAAATATTTTAGAATATTCAGACTATAAATCTGAAGATTGCTTTGTTTCAAATAAACACAGGATTCCACAGAAACCTTGATATATTGCATTGGCTGTTTCAAGACTGTGCAAGACCTAATGTTTTATCCAAAGCTGTGGAGAACATCTTCAGAAAAAGTATCTTTAAAATTTAGTAGATCTATATCGCGATTACGGGTCAAACAATTAGCACCAGATTAAAAGAACACCAAAGACACCTACCAACCATAAAAATGGGCCATAAATAAATATTTAAACTTAAGCTTAAGCTTATTTCGCCGACTTTTGATATGGCGTGTCAGCAGCGTAATCACCTCGATCTTTTTCCCAATAGTTTGGCAACTTTTCTTTACTCCATGGGTGACTTATTCGGTATTTGCAGCCAATTATGTTATATTACCATGCTTCTTGGACGCCTGTTTGACAACTTCAAATTCTAATGCGTGCGTGGGTGCATCGATAAATGTTTTTGGTTCACCCAACCTTTGCTTCTTGGGTCTCCCGACCGTTAATGCAATCAATAAATATTAGCACAGGTAATACTTCAAAAGTCTTCTGGGGTGTTGGATATGGAATGCGGACAAGGCGAGTTACGTTTGCCACAAATTCTTGAAGAGTTTTGCCCGTTTTTTGGGCACGATTCTGAAGTTGTGTGCGGCTAACCTCCTCAAAATGAGCACGGTCGTAATGCATTTCAAGGCATTTGACGGTATGTAGTATGTCGAGAGCATCACCACCTACAACAACAATTAAAACAATCGTTTTTTTAATTTATGACCATCCATTCCCTTTAGCAGCCCCCAAACTGTTTTGATCATTCGTCCAAAAAAACTTTAATCTTTATCATATCGATACACCTGCGGGTTTTCTTGACTGCCCTTATTAGATTCGTCACTGGAAGTGATTTTGATCGGAGCACTCAATTTATCCTCAGTTTATCTTTTTTTTTTAATAAGTGGTTCAATTTTCTCGTCCTGTTCATCTGTTACTATTTTTATTTCATTAATTTCTTCTCTGACCTAATTCAATTTATCGCCTAATGCTCAGGAAAATTTTTCTTCCGGGCCATCTACTTTATTGTTTAGGGTGTCAGCGTTTGAGCCCAAATCTGCTTTTATACTTTTAACCTACTTAGAATGGCGTTCGCATCACACGCAATTTTAAAAATGGAAACATTCGAGATACTCACCGGAGCTACAATAAGTCCTTATTTCCAAAAAATTTTAAACCCCTTTCCTCCAGCTCTCGTTTTAGGTCGGCAACTTTAAGGTCGAAACGTGTCACTTTCTTTGCGAACATACTTTCCTTTGTTTTATTTAATTTGTTCAGCACTCACGTTACAAATGAAAATAGCCCACACCTGACATCTGTTATAACGTTTCTGCTTTACACAGTGGTGAATAACAGGTGCAAATTTACTTAAACTACTTATTTATCTTACTTACAAAATTAGTTATTTACCATTTATGTACACAATACATACAATTAACAACGAAAAATTACACTGTATTTATCTGTTGCACTCGCACCTTCCGGCGCTTAACTTTTCTAGAGCTGCCTCGCTGCGTGACATTTAGGCAACTCAAAACGATTCCAGAACGTACGCGAAGTTTCTAGTAGTATCTGACAACACTTGACTACCGCTCGACAGCGTACGCGAAGCGCAACAAAAAAATCTTAGGCAACATATGTCTACGCGACGGTGCTCCTACGGGCGCATTCGGAAATTTGTTACAATATATAGACTACTCAGGATAGGCTTCTTAAATCTGCATCAAAAATAATTTAATTCGCTACATACGAGCTCTATTTTTTTCTTTTTTGCTCATATTCTTCACGATTTATTTTTAGGTAGTCCCTTTTGTTTGTTTAAATAAACTTGCTTCGACATCAATGCTATGTAGCTTACTTAAGTTCTTCTTTAAACCACGATCACTTCTTCCTACATAAATTTCAACAAACTGGTTTGAAGTTCGTTTATTTATTTAAACTAGTACCATCCTACTGCCTTGTCTGGGATCCGTAATTTGATAAATTCGGGTGTGCAAACTGCACACAGTGCTCCCTGCCAGTCGCTGTTACAGACTCTACAAGACCAACACATTTACGACCGTCGAGGTAACCCCCGGTCGGCAACCCTGTCACGCTCGGCGGCCGCGCAGCACGCAGCAGTTGCAACAGCCCTGTCTGTATTTTTGGTTTTTTGTTGAACGTTTGCAAAGTTACGCTTAACTTCGAACGCAGCTGCATGCAAAAGGTCATTGCCGCAACTCGGCTAATAGGGTCCTCAGCCCCTTAAAAGAGATGAGAAGCGTTATATTAAGGATGGACGCGTCACCTTTAATAGAGTGACACGTAACATCACATTTACGAAATAAGTTGTCTGATCAACAATTTGAAAATTTATTATTTTTATACATAATAAGGATTTGTAACAATAGTTTGAATTGTATTTAGTTTATGTTAATTTAATATTAAAATTAGTAATATATATATTTTTATATAGTATAACGCATTTCGGTTTTGTATGTAACAAATGTGTTGAAATACGCGGAGACTGTATTGAAAAGTAACTATGTTTTATTCCTATAACTCCTGGAATACAGTTAGACCGGAAACGTTTGGCACTTATCTCGGGTAACTTTTTTTTTTTAATTGTAACTCGTTAATTTACCGAACTACCTTCCTGTAAGTACTCCTCGATTCTCCTTGTCACATGAAGTTCCCTGTAAAGACCTTCATTCTAACATGCGTTTACGATACTTCTTAGTACTCGGTTTCGGAATACTTGGAGGAAGTCATAATTGCTTTCTTTGACACAGCCCCACAGCTGAAGGTCACATGTCCATACTGGTTTAAGGGCATGCTGGTAGACCAGTATTTTGCTTTTGATAGACAGCTGGCAATTTCTTCAAAACAGTCAACGCATGTACTTATGTTTGAATTTTAATTTCATACTTTCTCTTTTTCACATGGTCTTTCCATTTAAGCTTGACATCTAGATTAGGGCCCGTATATTTGGCTGTTTCCAATTCCATAGAATTGTATCGTTATTCAGTTCTACTGAACGATAATTTATTTGTCTTTTTGTAAATATAACATGAATAAATTTGCTTTCATCTTTATACGCAATTTCTCGGTCCATAAATTTATGTTATCTATTGCGCTTTGGGGATAAGCTGTCGTTTTCTCTACTGCTAAAATAGTAGTGCTATCAGAGGCTAGCTTGATGTCATTTAGTACTGGATTGTCACGTATGTTTAGCAGATAAATCATAGATCTCAGCACGCGATCAAAAAATTTGCTTTTTACTTACTGTCTCTTGTTTATGCGCCATTTTTCTCTCGTACGGGTATGATTTGTTTAATTGGTTGGCTTAATTTCTTTGTAGCTTTTCGGAGTGAATAATCTCTAAAGCAGTTATCTGTTAGTGCACTTAGATAGCTATTAATTGATTTAGTTTAGATTCCCTGCATTTTCCTTTGTAGTTGTTTGGTCAGATTATTTTGTTTGTTTTTGTTTAGTCTTGTTCTAGATCTTTACCAGACTTTGCTAGTTTTTCTTTCTTTTTTTACAAAATTACGAATTTGGGACAATTGACACCATTCATTTTACTTGTAATATCTATTCTCGAAACATGATAGATATGTTTCTTTTTATTCGCGTTCTAGCTGCTCTACTGTTTTGATAGGTACATCCAACTATATTCTTTCGTCGAGTTCTTTTCTTTCTGATTATTTTCAATATGATTTTTATTGTCTGCTCTATTTGTAATTTGCTTCATTTGTATTTGGAATTGTTGAACAATACTCTGTAATTTTGCCCTGTCCCATTTTTTATAGATCCAAGCATTACACAATGCTAATTTAAGAGCGCCTGATTTTGCTGATGTTAGCAGACGCAAAAAACAATGTTTATTTCTTATAATTTCTTATAATATCATATCAGCGCCCTATCCCATACACGTCCGCGTAGGCAGCGTGGGATCGGTTTCCGAATAACGTCCTTAAGGTCACTTACTTATTTTATCGCCTGACTCCAGTTGCGGTCAGGAGCAATCTTGCACTCAAACAGGCTCCTGTCGCCAGTGTGACGACATCGTAAATACGGGCTTGCTCACAAATACACTCAATTGGCCCAATGCGCAAGCTAAACTAGGTCGTAAGGGGGACGTCTGGTTTTTTTGGGTGAAAATTGGTCAATTTTCATAATTTTTTTATAGAAATCTATTTTATTTAGAGATATGAGATTTCGTGCATTTGAAAAGATATGTTAAGAGGCATCAAAATCGTGTCCACCGCTTGAAAAATTCTCATTTTGAGAAAAACGCATTTAGAGTTTTTTCTATTTCGCATTCAATTATAATAGACAAAATGCTTACCAATCATCAGTATGCGATTCCCGCACCATAAAGTAATCCTTGGGCTTCTTGAGAAAGTTCTTCTTGCTAACCAAGCTCCTTTTTTCTCTTGACTCTCGCAACTTTGAAAGACTGCTGAGATTTTTTATCATCACATGAAACTTTCATTTTTTCTTCCTACCACACTTTGTTTTATTTGGATCTTTATAAGATCCTTTGTTTTGTGAACATCTAGACATAATGATATCAAATTCAACGCCCGTTCAAAGGTCACGACGTAACTAGCGAGAAAACTCGTTGAAACTTGCACCGCGGAAATACTGGTGCGGCGAGCATGCATATATAGGTATAAAGATACGAAGAAATTAATAAAAACATTGCGAGTCTGAAGTCATTAGCCTTTTTCAAAATATAAAAACCTGAAATTAATTTTTTGATCCAAAAAACGCGACGTCTCTTTCGAAGAAACAAGTCACAACTTGCAGGGCGGAAAAAATGGCTTGGCGAGCGTGGAAATATATAGGTATATATACATGTACATTTTTGCGGTAAATTGAGATACAAAAAAATTAAAAAAAGCATTATAATCCTAGGGTTTTAGCTTTCTGAAAAGATAAAAATCTCAATATCGATTTTTTGGCCAAAAAAAAACCAGATTTCCCCCTTAAATATAATGTTTATTGACATAAAAGTAATAGTTGGATAATTAATTAATTTTTGTAAATGCTAAGAATGACAAAGAAATTTACTTTTAGCAAAATGGAGCAGATTCCCATACCAATCGAAATGTAAGAGCTTATCTCAATCTGACGTTTTCGAACGAATTTATTCTGCACAGAAAGAGGTGACTTAAATTTCCCGGACGTTGCGAGATATTTTATTATTATCAAAAAAGGCGGCTTTTTTATCTTAGATATTCCAAGCATCCTTTAAATTAATTGCTGCAAATACTCAGGTATAATGGCTCTAGATATTTTTCAATGCATTAAAAAAATCCTTGCTTATAGCAATTTTATGAAATTGCTATTAAATGGTTTTTCAATATTTTTATAAATAATCTTTTACTATTCTTCCTTTGATTTCTGTAAGTTTACCAGTTCGTTCGCTTCCAAAATAACCTCAAACTATTGTATTATCACCTTCATGCTCAATTGTTTTTATTGTTTACTACCATATAACTCGAATTTAGGCATATCTGACTGCAACACCTGCGTACACTGCTCCATGATTGAATGTCTTTTTTGCAATTTGTAGCTCTTGATTTATCACTTCGTTTACGATTTTTGGTTGTTTAGTCTTTTTATATATTTTAATGTTTGCCAGATTTTACGAATTGAAATTTTTATTTTAAGGTAAATTAAATTCTTACCTTTCTTCCAACATTAAGTTGTTTTCTTTTTCTAACACCTTCGTATCAAACATTTTCCTAATTTGAGGAATGCAAACAACAATAAATACAAAAAATTTTACGGTATCAATGGTGAAAGATCAACTGGTTGTTGTGTGGATACGCGTGTGAGTGCGTTGGCGACATCATTGACAAAGATGGCGCTGCTAAAAAATATAATATTCTTTTAAATTCCTATTTATATAATGCGTGAACAGTGATTTTTGTAGATTATGCATTATTATGTATAACGATATACCGCTTGTATTTTTTTATTTGTTAAATCCACAGTACAGTAAAATCGTAAAAAAAATTATAAATTAAGTATGACTTATAAGAGTTGTTAAAGCAATTTAATGATTTCAGAACGACCTTAACAGGCAACAGAAAATCTGCGATCACCATATCTTAAGAATGCAACAACCAGGAAAAGAAAGCGGTCCGAATGAATTGCGTTTTTGTACCAAATAATGTACTTATAATAAGATTTATTAAGAATAACTTATTAAGAATAAAAACCTGTTACAATTTCACTCAAGTTATTTGTGAATAACTTAACTATCATCGAAAAATATAATGAAAAAGTTAGCAACGAGGTTAGTGAACGGGGGTAAAAGTATAATTTGTTTTTCTATTTTAAATAGCATTATATTAGCAATGTTTTCAAAATTAAAAAATAAAGACAATTCATATGATTTCAACACAAAGCGATAGTCTTTGAAGATGTCGTAACAACCTTGACTGTATTACTAAAAAGTGTTGCTTGGGCAAGTCTGTCTTTAATTATGATTTTATAATTAGTTTACACAAAATAAATCGAGAATTAAATTTGTTTTTATTTTGAAGACCTTTTGATTATACAGCCTAAAAAATTGTCAATTTTGATTTTATCAGCAAAGTTTGAAAATATTTTAGAATATTCAGACTATAAATCTGAAGATTGCTTTGTTTCAAATAAACACAGGATTCCACAGGGGGTACCTTGATATATTGCATTGGCTGTTTCAAGACTGTGCAAGACCTAATGTTTTATCCAAAGCTGTGGAGAACATCTTCAGAAAAAGTATCTTTAAAATTTAGTAGATCTATATCGCGATTACGGGTCAAACAATTAGCACCAGATTAAAAGAACACCAAAGACACCTACCAACCATAAAAATGGGCCATAAATAAATATGTTAAACTTAAGCTTAAGCTTATTTCGCCGACTTTTGATATGGCGTGTCAGCAGCGTAATCACCTCGATCTTTTTCCCAATAGTTTGGCAACTTTTTCTTTACTCCATGGGTGACTTATTCGGTATTTGCAGCCAATTATGTTATATTACCATGCTTCTTGGACGCCTGTTTGACAGCTTCAAATTCTAATGCGTGCGTGAGTGCATCGATAAATGTTTTTGGTTCACCCAACCTTATTGCTTCTTGGGTCTCCCGACCGTTAATGCCGTCAATAAATATTAGCACAGGTAATACTTCCAAAAAGTCTTCTGGGGGTGTTGGATATGGAATGCGGACAAGGCGAGTTACGTTTGCCACAAATTCTTGAAGAGTTTTGCCCGTTTTTTGGGCACGATTCTGAAGTTGTGTGCGGCTAACCTCCTCAAAATGAGCACGGTCGTAATGCATTTCAAGGCATTTGACGGTATGTAGTATGTCGAGAGCATCACCACCTACAACAACAATTAAAACAATCGTTTTTTTAATTTATGACCATCCATTCCCTTTAGCAGCCGCCCCAAACTGTTTTTGATCATTCGTCCAAAAAAACTTTAATCTTTATCATATCGATACACCTGCGGGTTTTCTTGACTGCCCTTATTAGATTCGTCACTGGAAGTGATTTTGATCGGAGCACTCAATTTATCCTCAGTTTATCTTTTTTTTTTAATAAGTGGTTCAATTTTCTCGTCCTGTTCATCTGTTACTATTTTTATTTCATTAATTTCTTCTCTGACCTAATTCAATTTATCGCCTAATGCTCAGGAAAATTTTTCTTCCGGGCCATCTACTTTATTGTTTAGGGTGTCAGCGTTTGAGCCCAAATCTGCTTTTATACTTTTAACCTACTTAGAATGGCGTTCGCATCACACGCAATTTTAAAAATGGAAACATTCGAGATACTCACCGGAGCTACAATAAGTCCTTATTTCCAAAAAATTTTAAACCCCTTTCCTCCAGCTCTCGTTTTAGGTCGGCAACTTTAAGGTCGAAACGTGTCACTTTCTTTGCGAACATACTTTCCTTTGTTTTATTTAATTTGTTCAGCACTCACGTTACAAATGAAAATAGCCCACACCTGACATCTGTTATAACGTTTCTGCTTTACACAGTGGTGAATAACAGGTGCAAATTTACTTAAACTACTTATTTATCTTACTTACAAAATTAGTTATTTACCATTTATGTACACAATACATACAATTAACAACGAAAAATTACACTGTATTTATCTGTTGCACTCGCACACCTTCCGGCGCTTAACTTTTCTAGAGCTGCCTCGCTGCGTGACATTTAGGCAACTCAAAAACGATTCCAGAACGTACGCGAAGTTTCTAGTAGTATCTGACAACACTATGACTACCGCTCGACAGCGTACGCGAAGCGCAACAAAAAAATCTTAGGCAACATATGTCTACGCGACGGTGCTCCTACGAGGCGCATTCGGAAATTTGTTACAATATATAGACTACTCAGGATAGGCTTCTTAAATCTGCATCAAAAATAATTTAATTCGCTACATACGAGCTCTATTTTTTCTTCTTTTTTTGCTCATATTCTTCACGATTTATTTTTAGGTAGTCCCTTTTTGTTTGTTTAAATAAACTTGCTTCGACATCAATGCTATGTAGCTTACTTAAGTTCTTCTTTAAACCACGATCACTTCTTCCTACATAAATTTCAACAAACATGGTTTGAAGTTCGTTTATTTATTTAAACTAGTACCATCCTACTGCCTTATTTATTTATACAGTAGCATAACTTTTATAGATTGCTGGTTGCATGAACTACATATTGTTCTTGTTTATGGTCTTTCTAGTACCACTTAAACTCAGATTTTTTAATCGATCACATTTATTTTGCAATAGTGGTATTAGCGTTACATGCCATGGAAAGAAGTTAAAAGATGTAACAAAATTAAACTTATTACATGTATTTTGAAATTTTTTAATATTGGGAAATCCTAGTACGGCTATGCGATTTTTTTATCATTATTAAGTGGCGAAGCGAAGCGGAGTCACTTACTAACTTCATGTTGTCTGTCCGTCCGTGCGTCCGTCCGTCCGTCCGTCCGTCCGTCCGAGAAATAACTCGAGAATGGCTGGGAATTTCCGAACTCTGTTTTCACCAATCGACAGGTGACCAAAAAGGCTTGTTTGCTAGTAATTTTGAAACTGATTGGTCAAAGGTCAACTAGAGGGTTCTCAAATTTGGGAGACTGCTTCGCCACTTCGCTATGCATTGCAAGCTTTTGCAGGTTTATTTTACAATGAAACCTAAGCTCAAACATCGTATTATCTCTAAAACACTTGCTTTGTATGAATTGTATTTTTTCTATGAAGAGGATAAGATTAAGCGGATATCTATACATAATCAATCAAAATTTTAAAATTAAATTTTATTCAAAAATACTATAATCGTCAAAATGTATATCAAAATATTTATTTGCTTATAAACATTATTAGAAACGATGTATTTTATTTATTGCACGCTTGGGTTGGTGACTTAAAAATTTTAAATTCACCTTTGTATTGGTATAACTGAGCAATGTAATGGCAAACCTTTAAAACCACGTTAACCGGTACATTCTATAAACTAATTACAGCATATACCATATTTAATATTTTTATACTTACACATTTACCTGGAACTATTCTTTCCTCCCTGTTTCCTGTAGAGGTCTCCTTCAATGTGATGGTATTTGCGTTAAATGCAGTAAACATGCCGCAACAAAAAACGCCAAATCACGCCTATTCACAAATATACGTATGCTAACGAAGTTGTAATAGTGAAGATTTTTATTTCGTTTTCATGTACTTAGCGCCGCAAAAGTGATTATTAAGTGGCGAAGCGAAGCGGAGTCACTTACTAACTTCATGTTTTCACCAATCGACAGGTTACCAAAAGGGCTTGTTTGCTAGTGATTTTGAAACTGATTGGTCAAAGGTCAGCGTTAGTGACCTTTACGATTTCAAATTTTCAAAATAGCAACATAGGACATGTAGCATATCATTCAACTCGTCTTTGAACACTGATTAATTTAAACATAAAACTTTGAAATACTACGTGACCTTTAACCCGGAAACGCGATTTCAAAAATTTGGGAGACTGCTTCGCCACTTCGCTATGCGTTGCAAGCTTTGCAGGTTTATTTAATTTAACTACGCTACCTCTAAAACTAGTTTATAACAGGATTTTGAAATGAGATCTTTCGTTGTCGTTCCGAAAAATACATATTAATCTCTGCAAGACGGTTGTATCCCTAAATTATTACGGCACGGCATCCTTTATTGACATTGCAGAAGACATTCCAATCCCCTAACTCCGTAACCCACAAGTGCGTTGCAACTTCCGTACCTTTTCTTTGAAGCTCGATGTTCTTAAAAGTCTTGCATATTTGCAAACAGTTTTATAATAATGCTGCTGGTGTGAATTTATGCTACCTATTTTAATTTTTCCATGAAATTCGTTCACAAATCTGTCAAAATACGCTGTAAAGTTTATAAATGAGATGTATGAGCTCCAAAACCAGATTAAAATAAATAGGACAAACAATTACATATGGCGTAACTTTATTGATAGTTATTCCAAAAGAAATACTTTGGTTAGTAGTTTTTACACATGCTTTAGGAGATGTAAAACTTATGCGCATATACCAATAGACTATACTCGAAATGTTCTTTATAATATAGATATATTTCTTAAAATTAAGTAAATATTTTTGACCGTTGTTTATTTGTTTTAGTTCGAATAAAAATCCTTTGACAAATTGAACATTGCAAAAATATTAATGTTAACAGCGCGGATAATATCTAAACGCGATATGAATAATGTCATATGGAATGCAATTAGTCAAATCTTATAGAAAAGAGATAATCAAAAATCTAATTGCTACCTCAATCCATCGATGTACAATTTCTTGATTATATAGGCAAGCAAAATTGACCATTTAAATCTAAGCAAATGTAGAAGACAAATAAAAGATTATTCGAAATAGTAATATTTTCTTAAATCAAGTCGGTACCACTAAAGTATATGGTGCGCGACGAAAATACTATGAAATATTATAAACTTAAATTAATAATAAAAAAAAATTTAAACACATAACTTCAGCAATAAAACTTCTGTTAACTAATTGGAGTAAAATGTTAAGTTTTTTAGGGAATGATGCAAGGACCTGAGGAGGTGATTATTGAAAGGGACTAAATCTGATAGTAAGCCGTATGTATTATAGAATCTTTCAACTTAAGTTGGTATTTCTTTTCAAATTCGTTTTGACGATCTCTTGTTGCGCTTTGTCCTGAAGTAAAATTGATTTTCTTTTTTCCTTTGTTACCGGTAACGATCGCTGGTTACCGTTTCACCAAGTGGAAGCAACTTATAATTTAGGAGGCCGGCTGATCTCAGTTGTGCGGTATTGGTCGACAGTTCATCTGAATAAACATCTTTTTTTCACCTTTTTGGATTCTAATAAACAAAAATCTCTCCTGTTTGGATGCTTAGAAAAAGCCTGTTATGTTATTTTAAATTTCAATCCTCTTCCGGTGTCTAGAATATTTGGCAGCATGCAGCTTAAAATTACTTCTTTTAAAATATTGGAAACCCCTACAGATACTGTTAGAAACAGTATTTTCCCCTAAAGTCTCATAAATTATTTCTTGAATTTTTCCTACGTTAAAATGAAGAGTGTTTCGAAAGAACAAATGTTACAAAATCCGGAATTTTGGGCTAAACTCTTTTTCCGATGATTCTTACATAAAAAATATGACAACTACAGGGTGGCGCGTAAAAACGGGACTTCTTAAAATAAAAATTTCGTGGTTTAAAGAAAATTTTATTAAAAAAATAGTACGAAATATTTACAGAGACCTAAATTTTTACGATCTAAAAATTACATTAGTCAAATGTCTCCATTTTTGGCCACGCAGTCCTCCATTCTGGTGATCAAATTTCGTGCCACCCGCTCCAGTAGGACATATTCTGGCCTTCAATTCATCAATCGTGTGAATTCTGTGGAAGAAAACTTTAGCTTTGAGGTAATTCCACAAGAAGAAATCGCAAGCAGTTAAATCAGGTGACCTTGGCGCCCATTTAACTTCACCAAATCGAGAAATTACACGATTTTCGAAAACTGCGCTAACAGCGGCCTAGGAGACCCAAGTAGTGTGGAAAGTGGCGCCATCTTGTTGAAACCGAGTGTTTTCATCCACGGGATAGTTCACCTCAAGTTTTTTGGTGAGGAAATTTTCAATCAATTTCACATATCCTGAAGAATTGACAGTTACTGCGTTACCTGCATCATCCTCAAAGAAGTAAGGACCAATTATTCCTTGCGAAAAAATGTCGCACCAAACCGTAACTTTTTGGCTGTGTAAAGGGCGTTGATGCAACAGTTGTTACACTCCCATCAAGGTGGAAGTGGGCTTCATCTGACATCCACAAGTTTTCCACGAAAGTACAGTCGTAGGCAGTCATCTCTAAAAACTTTTCTGCAAATGCTAACCTTTTTGCGTAATCAGTGGGCAGCAATTGCTGAACAATTTGAATTTTATAGGGGTGAAAGTTTAAATCACTGCATAAAATTCGACCGAGGAAATGACGAGATAGTCCAAGGGTTCGCGCATATTTCCGTGCAGATCGTTTCGGGCTTTGTAAAAAAGCTCTCCCATAGCTGCCACGGTCTTGGGTGTTCTGACGGTTCTCGGACGGCCTGCAGGTCTTCGACCAAAGCACGACCTGTTTTTTCAAAGCGTGAAATCCAGAAACCGATTGCATTACGAAATGGAACTGAAAATGCCCCCGAAATGCCCGTTGCACAGCTACGAAATTACCGTTTAAAGTGTAATACGCTTTAATAGCGAAAGCGCGTTGTAAGCCGGTCCAACGCTCCATGATAACTAACTTTAGGTTTCGATGGATCGGAACATGAGGTCGGAGGTCAGTTATCCAGAGTAATCATCGTGAAAAGTTGTGTTCATGGCACAACTTTTTTTCGTCGGATCGTAAAATTGATATTGTTAACTTATCCTACTCCGGATATGCGATGAATTACTAATTACCGTAATTATGGATTTTATTAAGTGACTAATTAGCAAAAAAATGTGGGAATTTGTGTGGGGGGAGGGGGTGCGTGTGTGTATGCATGCGTGCGTGCGTACGTGTGTGCGTGCGTGCGTACGTGCATGCGTGGGTGTATATTGAGCTATTGAGCTATAAAATTAATTCTTAGTAAATCATTAGAATTGTGGCATCTGAAATAGTGAAACTCTACATGTTATACACGAAAAACCAATACATTCACAAAAGTGCACTGTTAGTGTGTGTACATTGCTAGCTGAAAAAATCATTGGCTGGTTTTTAAAGACGAATCTGGCAACCCTATTAATGTCAATGGTGTACGCTATTGAGAGATGCTAAACAATTTTGTGTTTATTGAAACTGATGATTTCAACCTGTACGACATGTGATTTCAACAAAACGGAGTCTCATTTACACAGCTCGTATAACATTCACTTCATTTGGAACTAAATTTCCTGGTCGTATTATCTCTCAGAGGGTTGGCATTGATTGGCTGTCTATTGAAGGGCGATTGATTGGCGATCTAACCCCATTAGACTTTATCCTCTGGAGCTGTTTAAAAAAAAGGTTTATGTAAAAAACCTGCTATAATTCCAGAGCAAAAGGAGAACATCAGACTTGTAACTGCAAAAATGAAGGCGCATTTATGGCAACGTGTTGTGGAAAATTTCGCTAAAAAATGGTTGTCTATCAGCAGGGGGCTTTTGGCAGACATCATATTTCATACATAACTGCTAAATCTGTACTTTCCACTGGTAGCAATGAAACTTTCAATATTTTGTGCATTATTCAGGAAAAGACGTCTTAAATTTCAATTGAGATCGCCCCGTGGAAGATTCTGCCGTGTTGTTTCTGAATGTATCAAATGCTCGGGACAGCTAACTGCCAAAGATCAAAAGATAAAGGGCGAAAACTATGACAAGTCACATGCTATAAATAACAGAAAGTATAAGAGTAAGGAGTTGTAATAAAGCTACTATTAAGCTAGTAAATAACCAGAAGATACAAGGAAAAATCAACGACCAAACAACAACTTGCAAGTTCTGCTATCCGTACTAAACATTTATGCAAAATGCCATATGCTAATGAAATAAAAACTGAATCGCCAATAGAAGAAAAATAAAGTCATCAAAAAACAGCTGAAAACCCCGAAGAAACCGATTTGATTCACACATAAAATTGTTACATGTCTCATATCTAAGACAGACTAAACGAAAAAAGACTTTCTGAAAATAAGTGTTTTTTGTTGTTGTCATACTACTCAGTTCCTCAATACAGCGAGAAGTGGAAGTGCTGTCATCATCAAACAGTATGATAAATTTCAAATGACCTCAGTCAAAATTAACACCAAGGAAGTATAGATTTGTGTAGCTGCAACTTGGATGCTCCAAAGATACATCTTCAAAAGAAATAATTACCAAAGCCTTCTTCAAAATTTATTCTTAAAAAAGATTTCAATACTAAAAACACTGAATGGAGTTGCAGTTTAACCACCACTAAGGAGAATAAGCTACGGCAAACACTGCATGATTGGATGTTCAGTTTATTCTACAGCAAAACCAAAGTACTGGTCTACTAATATCAATAAGGGACCAGATTTATTAAATTTTTTTATCTAGAAGAGCAACACGTCAAATTTCATAGAAATTAGTAGTTAATTATATTTCAATTAAGACCACACCCCCGTGTGTTGACACATACCAAAAAAATAAAATTAGAAAATAAGGAAATTCCGCTGTGACCAACGAATACACTGATTGGGATAATTACAGTTGTATTTAGAAAAGAAAGACCATTTAAATGTTTTACCCAAAGAGTCAAAAATTTTGTATAAAAATTCGATAATTAATAGCAAAGAAAAGTCAGATAAAAGAATAAAATATTAGAAATCCAAGCAATCTTAAATAAATTATTAGCTATGATTAAAAAAGTCCAAACGTTAAAAGAGACTCCTATATAAAGATTTAGAAGAACTTGCTGACCACTTCACAATATATTGCTCCCTTTGGAAGATCATCAAGAGGATAAAGAACCTGATCACTCAGATGCAGTCGATTAGTACAAGAAGGAACTTCAGCTCTTGCTGAAGTTCTCAGGACAAAACCGATGTTTTTTACAAAATATTTAGAAAACAAGTTCCAAACATACGAAAATCAACAAGTAGATTGAGAAAAACAACCAGAGATAGGACATGGTGAAATTATCCGGCCAGTGATTTCCAAGGAAATATTAAAATAGATCACGTCCAACATTAGTTCCAATAAAGTTTCTGGTTTTAACCTGGTTAATGACGAGATGTTTAAGAAAGCACCTCGGAAAACGATAGTAAAAATAACGACCTTAATTAATAGTGCTCTCAGACTAAGATATGTGCCCAAAGAAGTGTACGAGAATGATCTTGATTTCAAAATCATGAAAAACCCCTAACGAAGTACGGAGGTATAGGCTGAACTGAAACCAATTAAAACGAAAGTGCCAAATAGTAGTGTTAGGGCTGATACTTCACCTATTACACACTAGTGGCTTGCGGACAATATTGCCGTTATGGTAATACACTGAGATGTGAACAGCACAACTAACAAATTTTAAAAAACTTTAAATGTCTATGCTAAAAATGTTAGATTAAACTTAATGAAATTAAATCTAACCATGTCAACTTAACAGACAAAAATAATCAATATCAACCAAGTAATTTTCTACTGATATATATATACTACTATATATATATATATATATATATATATATATATCTGATTTATAGCATTGAATGAAAAAAGCACGCAAAGAAGCTGTCCGAATTAAAACCAAAATAGAGGAAAATTGTGCTGGCTTATCGGAAGGAAATTTGTTTATTTTTTATCTATAAAGATACTGCTGTATAAGCAAATTTTAAGATCTCTTTAGACCTATGACATTAGGATGTAGAAGTATACTAAATAAGCAAACGTTAAATCGATTGAAAAGTTTCAAAACAAACTGCTGTAGATTGGAAATATTGACTTGCAGAAGCCCATAAGGAGAGACTACAATGTCATCTCAACAATAAAAGCATCCAACTGCTGGACAACACCAACTTGGTAAGGCGTCTTAAACAACTGAAGTGCTAACTTAGCTATCGTCTGATTTAAAACCCTATTTTTATTTCCAATTGTTCCTATCTATTTCAGTTAATAGTGACCTTTTATTTCCGTTTTAGGTTTACAACATTTTATTATGTCTAGACTATAAAAAATATCATTAAAATTATCGAGGTTTTCCAACGGTGATCTTATTGAATCCCCTTTTTTATGAATAATGCAGACATTTCACCGACATTGTAGGTGAATTTTTAAAATCCTTGAAAACAAACTTTTAGTTCATTGGATGCTCGAATGTTTTCTATTCAGGAATGCAGAAGAAAGTGTAAGGATTTTCAAATAAACGATTGAAAAATCGCTTTTAAATCGGCGTGTGCCCGACAATAAAACTAACAATAGAAATAAATTCCTTTCTAAAAGTACCGACTGGGTGTGATACGCTTGCTCCTCATTTTTTGTAATTCTCTTTTTATTTACTGTTGTACTACATGTAATGTAACCTACATGATCATTGTAGAGGCAGTGTACTAAGCTTTATATTTACGCATACAAATTATCTGGATTTTCAAAAAATCTAATAACAGGAAGGATTCAGGAAGCCTTCGAGTAAAAACTCAAATAGAGAAATTAAGTACCTTTAAAGGAACATTTTCCAACAATGTTACGCATTTTTTTGCGCTTACGATATGTCTTCCTTAATGGATCCATGTTCACTGCAGCCTATGGCTTATTGTGATTACATCAATTAAATAAATTCACAACCAATCTGTAATTGATGTCCCCTGAATCAGCAGATACAGGTCCTTTACAGGGTGTGTCTGAAAATCTACCGGTTCCAGGATTGGTTTCCCGAATATATGTTGCCTTTTCCTACACAGCGCATCGCACTTGCATAGGATGTGTAAGGCTGTTTCTGGTTCCTTGTTACAAAGTCTGCATGCAAGGTCACTATTAAATTTACCAATTTTCCAGAGGTGTTTTTTTACAGTCGCATGTCCTGTAAGAAACCCTATGGTTATCTTTAGCTGTAGCCTACTTAGGTTAAGGAGTTCTGCAGCTCTCTTTTGGTAAGGTTTCTTATTGAAGGTTTTGCTGAAATAATGTCCTGGTCGGTTATTCCAGTACATTCGATGATGAGTGCGTGTCCACTCCTTAATAAAGCTTCGGGCAGCACTTCGTGAAATTCCCAATGCAAGTTCTGGTCCTATATAAGCCTCACTAGATCCCTGCCTGGCCAGTTCATCGGCTTTCTCGTTGCCGTAGATACCGCAATGCCCAGGTGCCCATAACAGTTTTACTGTGTTATGTTCTGCCAGTGCATTGAGTTCGTTGATGCATTCCCATACCAGTCTAGATGATGCTTTTGTGCTTGATAAAGCCTTTAAAGCTTCCTGACCGTCTGATATAATATAGATCCGCTTGTTCCTGTAAGCCCTCTTACTGTTTTCACGCACACACTGTAGTATGGCGGCGTATACTTCTATCTGAAAGACAGAAGCGTACTGACCCAGGGAAAAGCTTAGATCCGGTACCCAGCTCGGTTTTAGAACTATCTGGGTACCAGATTAGGCTACCAGGTGCAATTGCCTGTCTAAAAGTCTCGCTCCTATTTCGATCCTGCATTATCACCTCGAATAAAGAGTCGTCACATATTTTTGTGTGGCAGAGGGCCCTCTAGACTGTTAATTATTATTGTATGACCTGTACCCGTGTGTGTCTTGTACAGTGAATGATACAGCCTGTAGTGACCTAATCTTGCCTCCCCCTGAATTACTATGTGCAAAGGTGGGAGGTCTAGAAGAGTCTCCATTGCTGTAGTGGGACTGGTTCTCATCGCCCCTGTAATGCCCAAACAGGCATTTCTTTGTACCTTGCCTAGTTTTAGTTTGGTGGTTTCTTGTGTTACTTTGGGCCACCAGACCAAAGCTGAGTATGTAAGAGAGGATCTAACCATTCTGGTACAACCAGTGCACCATACCTGGTTTTAACCCCCACGACTTGTCGTACATGCGCCTGACAACTGTTAGAGTTGTCATCGATTTGTCGACCACTTTCTCAATATGACGGTTCCAAGTAAGTTTAGAGTCGAAAACGACTCCTAGATATTTTACTTCTCCCGATATAGTGATTTCTTTTTCGCCAAGGAAAAGAGGTTTAAGCCCCTCTAATTTTTTTCTTTGCGTGAAGGGTATAATTTTGGTTTTTACGGGACTAACCTTGAGGCCTTCCTGTTTGGTCCATTCAGTAACCACGTTCAGAACCGTCTGTATCCGTTCCCTGATCGTGCCTACAAATTTCCCTTCCACCAAGACAACTAGGTCATTGGCGTAGCCTACAGAAGAGAATCCATTGCCTTTTAAGTTCTTTAAAAGTCTATCCATGAGCAGGTTCCATAGCAGGGGGAGAGAGAACTCCTCCCTAAGGACACCCCCCCCCCCGTGACCTAAACCATAATAGTTTCGTCATACATTAACGAATAAACCATCCTTCCTTTGAACATGCAGTCTGTCCACCTACAGTAGGTCTCCTCCAGGTCACGCCAGGTCACTCCAAGTGAGGTAGTGAAGTGCTGTTTCAGTTGAGAGACCAGCTTGATAGGCAAATTGGTTCTCATATAGTGGATGGTGTACCAGTATACCTCTCCTAATGTGCTTATCGAGCAGTTTTTCCAACGTCTTAAGCAAAAAAGACATAAGACTAATTGGTCTGTAACTCTTTGCTTGCAAATAATGGGTCCGACAAGGCTTTGGTATAAATACCACTCTGGTAAGTCTCCATAATTTTGGCAAGTAGTTTAGGTCCAAACTGGCTCTGAGTACCATGCAGATATTTATCATTAGAAGTTCCGAGTCCTTCTGTAGCATGCAGAAATAATTCCGTCCGGTCCCTGAGATTTATAGGCTTCAAATGAGTTTATATCCCATTTGAGTTTATTGAAAGTTACTACTCTTCTTGCAGTCTTCCAGTCTTCCCTTGATGCTGTGTTGCCAAGATCAAGGGATGCCTGGTTTCTCCAGCCTGAGGGCAACTGTTGTATAATTACAGATCCAGTAAAATGTATCCGAGAAAGTTCGGCCAGTGTTTTTTTCCTGTTTTGGTGTACTCTCCGGATTTAGATTCCAGAGTACCAATCAAATTGCAGTGAGAGTCTTTTGAGAGTACTTTACGGAATCTAGCATATACTGAAGTATTTTCAATCTCCTCACAGTACCTCCTCTATGATTTTCTCTTGGCATCTCTCAATGCTTTATTATATTCAGTTAGGGATGCCCTATAGGTATCCCAGTCACCTGATGTTTTGGCCCTGTTAAACAGTTTTCTTACTTGCCTTCTCATGGTTGCAAGGTCTTCATTCCACCAGGGGACGTTCCTGCTAGAAGCTTTTACAACCAGGGGACAGTTTTCATTGTACGCTGAAATGACTACCTCAGTTAACTGATTCACAGCCATTTCAAGCTCAAGGTTATTGTGAACTTTCCTTATCGTACTCGCCAAGTTTTGATCTAGGTCTACCTTATAGGCTTCCCAGTCTGTTTTACGAGGATTACGATACTTTTCTATCACTCACTGAATCCCAGCGATTTCGAACTTAATGTATCTGTGGTCTGAACAACTCTCCTCGTCAGATACTTGCCAATTTCTAACAAAGTTACGTACGAAAGAAGTACCAAATGTTATATCAATTACTTCCCTTCTTCGTCTGATAACGAAGGTTGGTTTGTTACCGTTATTCAATATGTTTAAATTATTTGCCACAGTGAATTGTAAAATTAACTCATCTTTGATGTTGGTGTCGGTGCTACCCCATGAGAGGTGGTGTGCATTGGCGTCGCAGCCAATGAGCATCTGCAGACTAATGTTTTTGCAGTATCTCACAAGCTCATCCACTGCCCTAGGCGGTGGAGAATCCGGTTCATCAACAGGGAGATACACCGATCCTAGTATGATCTTCCTCGGTCCTCCTCCACTTGTTGTTAGCATCACTGCTGTCATATTGTGATAACAGAATTGCAGTAGTGGCAGACATTTTATGTATTTTTTAACTAAAATGCAAGTTCTGGGTCTATTTGAGGATCTGCTATATATTAGTTCTCCTCCAATTCTCTCCAGGCCGTTTACCTTGCCTTGATGGGTCCAAGGTTTCTGGATTAGGCCAACATTGCAACCCTCCATCATTTTACATAGAGTCGCCGAAGCGGCCCTACTGTGTTGGAGGTTTATCTGAAGTACCCTCAGCATCTTGAACACTTTCCTGAAAGTAACAGCTCTCAGTCCACAATAGGCCTTGAACTGTTTACTCTCTAGGACCTTCAAAGAGGCACCATCGATGGAGTAGGCCAGGATAGCTCCTTCCTTGCCCAGTTCTGGCAATTTTCTCGTCGGCTGGTCCGGGAAGCCAAACGAGAACTTTGGGGCGCTTGGGTAGGTCCTTAGCCTCTACCACTGAAAGTTCAACCCCTTCTATCAACGCCCCCCAATCTGAAATGATTCTGCGCAGCCAATCTATAGTTAGCTCGTTGGCACACGTGATCCATAAGACACATCCCGTGTACCTCGAGCTTTCGAACTGCGGTGGATTAGTACTTCCCGAAGGCGTCTGGTCCAGAGCAGTAACAAGTTTTTCCTGAATCAAGACCGATTGCCCTTGATTCAGTAAAATTTCTGGATAGCGTCTGTCCAGCACCGCCATCCTTAACCCTTTTTGCTGGTTGCTTGAATTTCGGGGTTGAAGAGTCTGAGCGGAGTCTCTTGTTACCCTCTCTTTCCTTCTTATCCCCCTTCTCTGTTTTCACAGGTCTGGGCTTCTCCTTCTTCCACGTGCCTTCCCTGATCTTGGCTTCTTTCTTGGCCCTTTTCCTCTTGATCCGGGCGGTTAAGCCAAGATCCCCCGCACAGATATCCCCCGTAATACATGTCTACAGCAGAGGTACCCATGTATGGTATATCGGCAATAACGTAGCCTAGGGTTCGCCTCTTGCCGGCATCGTTAGCCCAAGTGCAGGCCCTTAGCCACGACACGACAGCTGGGTTGGGGAATGTTTATCGACTTTCCAGTCTAGATCCGCAGGGTTCAGTTACAACAGGGCCACCAGGAGAAGGATGCAATATCTAGGATCGCATATCACTGTTCAAGTCAGTGATACCCAGCGTTCTTCCTCGTTGTTGAGCAGTGAGTGCAAGGCCTAAGCAACTCGGCTGCACTACCTTGGCATGAGACTTCACAGCGTTTATAGCCGTTCAGCTCAGCTGGCAGTGCTCAACTCCAAATGTTACGCATATTGTTTAGACACAATTTGGTATATATATAAAAACACATTACATGATTGTACAATTTTTGTTCCATTTTTCTTCCATCTCAAATAAATTATTTTTTAAGTTATATTTTATTTTTACAAAAATGTGTTCTGTACAAGATTTTCAGTTTTTAAGCTAAATTTCATGGAAACTTTAATATATTTTTTAAGGTCACTGTTTTTATGACGTTGTTGTCAACTTGTCATTGGATTCCTCGAACATTTTTGCTTATGGTACATTGGTTTTGAAGTTACGGTATCTCCAAAAAAAAAGTCTTTTTTCTTAATCGGTTTGATTAAAAAAATATATAACAATATATTATTATTAAGACATGCATTTGGGTATTTTCAATTACTAAGAAAAACTATATAGTGATATAGAAACAACAATCAACTTTGTATTAGAGTGAATGGTGAGATACTGCTTCGATATTAAAGTCCAATTTGGTGAGAAAAACAAACACAAAAAGGTATAGGAGGTTAAAAGGGCAGGTTAAGAAAACAGAGAAAAAATCTAAATTAAAATATACTAAAAAACAAAACTGTGAGTATAAAAATTTAATAATTAAATTAAAGGTTAAAAGTCTGTCAATAAGAGCAAAATTTGCATGTGCGCTAAAGTGAAAAGAATAGATAAATAAATAATATTACAAAGAGAAAACATTAAGTTATTGGTAAAAGACTAGGCCACATACCGTACAGCTGGGATAAACAGGTAGAGATCTTCCATCCGAAGGATTGATCTGTGGGATGTCTCTGGCGCCGGACGTGAAAGATAAATTTAAAGTTTGCACCAGTTTGCAAATAGAGCTAACAGCGCTGGGTCAATAGTAGAATTTATAAATAAAAGAAAAAGGCCAGAAAAGAAAACCAAACAGAAAAAGAAATAGAAGCAGGAGCATTCAAAAGGAGTAAGAAAATAGTAAGAACACCACAAAAAAGCAAACTTATACAGAAGAGCAAAGCGAAAAGTAACCATCGCAAATGAACAATAAAAGAAATAAATAAAGACACTAGCAGCACAAATAAAGCCATAGGTAGCATAAATGAGCAACTAAAAAAATATGAAGAAAAATACGAATCCTAAAGGAAGAAGCAATAAAAAAGAAGGTGGAATGAAAGAAGGAAAAAGAGGAGTTACAACAAAGAAATTCAGACAATGAAGAAAAAACTAGAGAACCAAGAGAGAAAAGGAAAGAAAAATAATACAATAATAAAAGGAAAAAATTTTAACAGGGAAAACAACAAACAGAAGTAAAGGAATTTGTACAAAAAAAAAAGGAGTTGATGTGAACATACAGAGTTGAAAAAAAGTTGGGAAATAATGACAGTAGTAAAATTGGAAAATTACGAACAGAATGTTGAGATACTGAAGAAGAAAAATAGATTGGGGCATCAAGCAAAATATACTATATATATATATATATATATATATATATATATATATATATATATATATATATATATATATATATATATATATATATATATATACATACACTACATACATAGAATATATACATAGAAGGCAACCCAAGAAAGAGTAAATGTAAAATTGTGCAATTTACTTCGAAAGCCCACGGCTCTTTTTTTATCACTTTTTTCCATGTGCTTCCCAATCAGGTATTTTCAGTTCTAGCAGATTTTCTTCGGCGCACTTTCTCCAGGTTTTCCTTGGTCTTCCTCTTCTTGTACTTCTATGTATTTTCTCAAAAGTGGCTGCTTTTGGTACTCTCTCATCTGTCAGGCGTGCTAAGTGTCCTATCCACTTAATTCTGGTTTGCCTGATTAATGAAATTATACTGGTGTTGTTGTACAAGTTCAGTAACTCTTGTTTTGTTATTTTTCTCCATATTTGACCTTATTTTATGTCCCCATAAATCATCCTTAATATTCTCCTTTACCAAATTTCAATTTTCCTTATATCTACTATCCTCAAAACCCATGTTTCGCTTGCGTATAGTGCCACTGATCTGATTAATGTTTGGTAGAGTCGAATCCTTGGGGCATATTCTTGGCACAATTCTTTTCCTCTCAGTATCTTCATCAAAACCTGCCCTTTTTATTCCAAGCAGCAACCTTCTTTCAATTTCTTCTCTGGGGCCCATTTCTACTCCAAGGTAAACAAATGTTTTCATACTTTCAAAACTATATTTGTCTTCTCCTACCATTAATTCTGAGTTCACCCGTTGCTGCTGCTTTTCTGCTCTCATTAGCATAAATTTTGTTTTTTTAGTATTTAGCTTTGCTCCCATTTTCTTTTTACACAGTCTTTTAACTCTTCTTGTGTTCTCGCTATGATTGCTAAATCATCTGCAAATGCCAGGCATTGGCATGAATTTTTGAATATTGTTCCTGATCTGTTAAACTGACAATTTCTTATCACAGTTTTTAGTACCAGATTAAAGAGGGTTGTTTTCTTCTTGTTTTAGTCCTACGTTTGCTGGAAATTCTTCTGATAGTCTGCGGTTGAATTTAACTTGAGTTTCCCGTAGTGACATTTTTATTAAGTTTGTTAGCTTTCCGGAACATTCTTGTATGTTTAGTGTTCTGATTACCGCCTTTCTTCGTAATTTGTCATAGGCCTGTTCTAGATCTACAAAAATTACATAGAGTTGGGTCTTCTTTCTTTTTGTTTCTTCTTGTATCATCCTTAATGAGTAGATTAGGATATTCACCTATTTAGTTTCTGCAAATTCTTTAAGTCTCTTTTCAATTAATTTCCCTGTAATTTCATATACTACCCTCATCACGGAAAAGGGTTTATAATTTTTACACTGTTTTGTGTTTCCTTTTTTGTTACATTCTTTTGGTATTTCACATTTTCCCCAAATTATCGTTATTACTTTATGCACCCTTTCTGGCAGTTCTTTTCCTCCATATTTTAGTAGCTCTCCAGGGATTTCATCACTTCCAGAGCTCTTGCCATTCTTTAGATTTTTTACAATTTCTTCTACCTCTTCTAACTGTGGGAGTTCAAGTTCTTTTTGGTTCTCATTTAAAAGTATGTTGTCCATCATAGGTTCATGTTCCTGTGTTAATAGTGCTTTATAATGCTCAGCTCATCTTTTTAGTATGTCTGTTTCTGCTCCTAGTAACTCACCTTTTTTATTTTTTACCAGTAGTAGTTTTGGCTGACAGCTTTTTCCAATTTGGGCAGTTTTCTTATAGAACATTCGTATGTTTGGATTTCTATAGCTTTCTTCTATTACTTTTGCTAATTATTCTCTCTTCTTTTTCCAGAGAACACTTTTAGTTTTTCTTTTTATATATGGTTTTGCTCCAAATTTGCGTTTAAACATTTCTTCTCGACTCTCTTCAACTACTCTTGTACACTCATTGTCGAATCACTCGCTCATTTTTATCTTTGCAATTTTTTCAGGTACTTATTTGCATTTTTGAGTCATGGCGAAATTTCAGCTGGTTTTGGAATGACACCCAGTATTCGTAACGAACTTAAAGAAGTTTTCACGTCAAAAAATCAATGAATCCAGTATTGTGGTCAAACTGATGTGATCCCATAAGAGAATCCAAAGTCCAGTTAATGTCTCAAAAATGGTGAACTTGAAAAGGCATTTCAGGTCTCCATCAAATTCAAAATTAACAACTAAAAAACTTTTACAGAGAGTTTGTGTTTTCTAAAGCTCGAATTTTCAAATATTATTGTAAATAATAAAAAAAAGAAACATATTGAAATGGGCAATTTAGAAAATATATTTTATTAAAAAAATGGGAAAGCGGCTCTTTCGTAAACCAATTTCTTGTTAAAATGAAGGATGATCAAGAAACTATTAGGGAAGCATGGGGTAATGACGATCACCTAAGCATAAATGGCTATAAAAGTCAAAATATTTGAGATATAAACTTAAACATCAGTCACATAATTTGTTGACATGTTTTCTAACGATAATTGAACAAAAATTTATTTGACTTATTTCACTTTTTAATATAAAAAATTTAATTTTTGATCGTCATTGCTCACTTAAGCGGGTAATGACGACCATAGTGCGAGTAATTGCGATCATAACACAATTTATGCAAGAAAAAGTTCTTTATTGATATACGAATGGTGTGAGAACAAAAAAAAAAAGCAGAAACGATAATAACTGATAAGACAGACAAGAGGTTTTCTTCAAAATTCAAATCAACATGCAAACATTAAAAAAACAAAAAATTCATATTTAAAATTTTAAACGACAAACCGTTTGGGGTGAAGCACAAAAATTACATAAATAATTTCGTGGTGTATCTGCTCCACTGTATTCTCTATGAACCCAACGAGCACAGTTTTTGGATTTGCACCAGGTTTCTGTCTTCCCGTATTCTTCACAAATGAGACATTTTTCTCGGTCCTCTTCAATATCAGACTCATCGTCATCAAGCCGCATCTCATTGCTGTCACAAGATTCGTCTGTATCTGAATAAGCTTCCTCGACGATTTTCTTTTTTAAGGTTTTCCTTTTGCTGGATCGGCCCGAGAACTTTTTACTTTTATTTCTACTTTCTCAGTTTGCTGCTCTAACTCAATGAAATTATTTTCATCCCTGTCTAAGCATTTTCTTTCTTCAAGCTTCCTTTTTGCAGATAAAGTCTTAGTCTGTTTCAAATTATTATTTTTTGTTTTTCACTGCTTTCTCAAGCAGTCCCTCCTTTATCGGAGTCGCAGTTAAAACTTGAGGATG
>JARFIY010000156.1:0-49433 GCA_036346155.1 Sinelater perroti | reverse complement strand
TCGTCGGTTCGGGAGGTTGACGGTCGTCCAGACCGAGGTTCGTCGGCCACCTCTTCCCGGCCCTCCTTAAATGCTTTGTGCCACTTTTAACTTGCGAGTACGATAAACAATCATCCTTGAAGGCCTCCTGAAGCATTCCAAACGTTTCGGTAGCATTCTTGCCGAGTTTGAAGCAGAATTTAATTGCGTAGCGTTGATCGATTTTTGAATCCATCGCGCCGTGTCGAAAATTGAAAATAGACATTCACGGAAACACTCGTCCTGCCGCTCCGAGAGCTCAGAGCCGACTTGCACCGACCGCGTATGGAAGCTAAGACCCCCCACCACCTGCCCCAAGCGTCAGAGCACGCCGGAATGTACACTCGCGTCCGAAAAAAAATAAGGCTCATTTCTTTTGGGATGGACCTTGTATGTATCAAAATTCCGCGCTTGTGCTTCGGAGCGGACGGTCGAGTGCCACGCTCCGATAATAAGTGCCCCAAAACTCTCTACCTGCTGCTAAGGTCAGGCCTACAATTTCTATTATAATTAGAATTACGAGTCATTTTATACATATTCCAAATTACAAATCCTAATTTGTTCGCGCTTGACTTTCGAAGCGTAAAGAACGTCAGCGATAAGTGTCGGCTGTAATACGAGTGTTAACCGTTATCATTGACCGTAAGGTCACTGATACCACAGGTATCATTCACTATTTGTTATTTTATAAACAAATTAATTTAAATTGAACGCAAATAACATCGCAAATATTTAAATTATGAAATATGTCCTATTCACAACCTAACTATAATTCATATCCAAACCAAACCAATCTACAACAGAAATTTCAATATCAAACCTATAATGCATCACAACAACAAACTTTTCCTATACAATCCCAACCTCCCATGTACCAACCAAATCCTTACCATGGACCGATGACAAATATGTACCCGATAAATTAGCATCAACCCTCTACGAGCCTCTTAGCTAGTAATGTGACAGGCAACGAATGGCACACTATCAATTACAAAAAAAGACCCAGGAGCCCTGAAGACACTACAAATAATCAAAGGCAAGAGAAAAAAAACCAATATTGGTTAGACAACCCAGTTGAAACTTCTAATAGATATGACCCTCTAAATATTGAAATAGATGACAACCAAACAAACACCACACAGACAACAATCGTTCAGAAGGACCCCAAACCTCCACCTATCTACGTATCCGATGTGAAAAACATTAATCCGCTAACGACACTACTGAATGAAATCGCCAAAAACAATTACACATTAAAAATCCAAAGCAACACAAGTAAAATCTGTACAACTATTATTAAACACCTTTTAGATAAAAGCACAAAATTTCATACTTACAAACCAAAGCAAGAACGAACATTCAAAGTAGTAATCAAAAATATCCATTACCCAACAGACATTGCAGAAATAAAACAGAACCTAGAAAATCTTGGTCACGAAATAGTTAATATTTGGAATATTAAACAACAATTAAACAAAACCCCTTTCCCCATGTTTATTGTTGAAATGAAACAAAAAGACAACAAAGAAATTTATAAAACCACGTTATTCATGAACACAAGAATTACTGTTGAACCTCCACATGCTAAAAGAACACTGCCACAGTGTGACAAATGCCAAAGGTTCGGACATGCCAAGAACTATTGCCAACAAGCATCTAGTTGTGTCAAATGTATAGAAAATCATCCTACCTAAGAATGTCCGAGAGTAACTAAAGATGATCAAGTTAAATGTGTAAACTGTGGCGAGGGTCATCCTGCTAACTATCGTGGATGTATAGTTTATAAGCAGCTCCAAGAAAAACTCTTCCCAAGATTAAGAAGCGCAGTTACACACACCCGCACGCCTACTCAAAGTTATAGAATCCCTGGAGTCACATACGCTAAACAAGCAAGACAAAATACTCAACCTCCACAAAACTTGGCCTCTAATGCAACTCCACAAACACAAGCGATGGCCTTAAATCACCTGTCAAACGACATGGAAGAACTAAAATCCATGAAGAACTTAATTACACAAATGGGGACTATTATGAATCTCCTAACCACGCTCATTAGTAAAATGACATAATGGACCAACTATTAACTATAGCAGTTTGGAATGCCAACGGGCTTAGCCTGCACGCCCAAGCTCTTTCTTGAACCTAATCAAATCGACATACTGCTCATAACAGAAACACATTTTACCAGTAAAAGCTATATTAAATTTCCTAGCTACTGCATATACAACACTAACCATCCCGATGGAACCGCCCACGGTGTAACGGCAGTAATCATAAAAACTAACATAAAACATTATGAATTGGCTAAATATGAAACAGAACAACTCCAGGCTGCTACCATCCAAGTAGAAGACAAAACAGCAATCCTAAAAATTTCTGCCGTCTATAGACCCCCCAAACATTCAACAAA
This sequence comes from Sinelater perroti, assembly GCA_036346155.1. Classification (NCBI taxonomy): domain Eukaryota; kingdom Metazoa; phylum Arthropoda; class Insecta; order Coleoptera; family Elateridae; genus Sinelater; species Sinelater perroti. Next base: position 47,005 of record JARFIY010000156.1, on the reverse strand, counting down.
AAAAGGCACTTACTCACATTTCTTCCAAAGTCTTGGAAACAGATTGTTCACATGCCGGCGACTTTAATGCGAAACATCAGGACTGGGGATCTCGTATTACAAGAACTGACGGACGCGAGCTACTGGCAGCTATAAATGCAAACAATCTACAATACCTATCAACTGGCGAGCCAACCTATTGGCCAACAGATAGCCGAAAGATTCCAGACTTAATTAACTTCTGTATAACTAAAGGGCTAAATACAAGACAATTTACAATTAAATCTTGCTTTGAACTTGCAGCTGATCACTCCTCCATTCTAATTACACTCCACTCAGAACTAACACAAATACAAACACGATCAGTCCTTCACAACACTAAAACGGACTGGGACCTATTCCAAACAATAATAACTGAACAATTGAACCTGGGAGTTCCGTTGAAAACCAAATATGATATTGAAGAAGCTGTACTACAATTAACTAGTACAATCCAACAAGCAGCATGGAAAGCCACCCCTGTGATGAAAACTACTTATACCATCAGCTGCCCAACATCATTAAAAGACAAGATAATGGAAAAAAGACGTCTCAGAAAACGCTGGCAAATTACCCGTCTAGAAGCAGATAAACAAGCACTAAACCGGGCAACAAAGAAACTAAAGAAACTTCAACAACAATTTAAAAACAAAAGCATACAACACTACCTTGCGAACCTTACAGCCACTGAAACCACCGACTATTCTCTGTGGAAAGCAGTTAGAAAACTCAAAAGGCCAATAGCTCACATACCACCTATCACCAAATCAAACGGCCAATTAGCTCGTACTAGTAAGGATAAAGCTGAAACGTTTACTGACCACCTAGTCAACGCATTCCAACGATACCCTAGCCAGTGTCCGGAGGAAGATACTAAAATAAACAACTTTCTGGAATCTCCATTCCAAATGAGCCTACCGATTAAACCATTCAAGCGCTGGGAAGTACAAGAAGTAATTAGAAAAGAAATCAACATCAAGAAAGCACCAGGCTTTGACCTTATCACTGGAAAAATTCTCCATCAGCTATCTGAAACCGCACTACGAGCAATCACTCAACTATACAATGGTATCCTCTCCAACAGATACTATCCAAGCGCTTGGAAAGTACCACAGGTCACAATGATTCAGAAACCTGGAAAGCTACCCACTGATCCTGCTTCCTATCGTCCCATCAGCCTCCTACCTATGCTATCAAAAGTCTTTGAAAAATTGTTCTTAAAACGCCTTCAACCAATCCTAGATGATTTAGAATTGATACCCAAGCACCAGTTCGGTTTTCGACACTCACATGCAACTATCGAACAAATACATTGACTTGTAGATCAAATTCATACCGACCTAGATGAATATCGATATTGCTCCGCTGCGTTTCTAGGTATTTCACAAGCGTTCGATAAAGTATGCACTTGGGCCTCTTCTATAAATTAAAAAAATATCTACCATACCAATACTATGAAATACTAAAGTCTTACTTAACGGATCGACATTACTTCGTTAATTATCAAGATGAACACACGTACCTCCACCCAATACTATCGGGAGTCCTCCAAGGCAGCGTGCTAGGACCTATCCTCTACTTACTCTTCACAGCTGACTTACCAACTACAAGCCTAACTACAACCGCCACTTTTGCTGACGATACGGCAATCCTAGCTTCGCACCTAAATCCGAATACTGCAACTTCCAACCTGCAAACCGCTCTGAATAAATTGCAGCAATGGCTCAAGGTATAGAGAATCTCGGTAAACGAAACCCAATCCCAACATGTAACGTTCACCATGAACCGTGATAACTGTCCACCGATCTCACTTAACGGACAACAAATAAAACACGCAGACTCCGCAAAATATTTAGGACTCCATCTAGACCTATGCTTGACCTGGAGAACCCACATATTTAATAAACGCAAACAGCTAGGGATACAATACAGGAAACTATACTGGATGATTGGAAGAAACTCTGTACTCTCGCTAGAAAATAAGCTATTGCTCTATAAGGTAATTCTGAAACCAATATGGACCTACGGTCTCTCACTTTAGGGAACTGGTAGCAACACCAACCTGGTCATCATCCAGAGGTTCCAGAATAAAGTGCTTCAGGCTGTAGTTAATGCGCCGTGGTATGTGCCGAACAAGGTGATTTTAAGTGACTTAAGTGTTCCAACTATTAAAGAAGAAATAGGGAAAATTGCCCAAAAATACAAAGACCGATTAACAGCACACCATAACGACCTTGTACATTCTCTAATGAACGAACCAGATCGCCCAAAACGCCTAAAGCGTTTTAAACCGAACGAACTACCAACGCGTTTCAACGCTGTTCTTGAACATTAAGCTATTCCAGTGCCATTCCATTAGTTTATAAATTAGTTAATTACATAAAGTACCTTCAATTCAAATCATTCGCTAGCAGTATGGAATAGTGTATTAATTATAGGGGGGCTTACTGGAGCCTGACCCTGCATGTCCATTAGCATGTTTTTGCTCATTGCTTATAATATATACACACCAACTACTTATTGTCCATAGTATAATTAGGACAGATTGTAAATAAAGGGGTTAAAATTAAAAAAAATGTATCAAAGCAAAATATACACAAAAAATCTGTTTTAAAAATTTTTGATGCCTACTAAACTAAACATTTAGTTATAGCTAGGAAAACATTACATCAAATATAGTTATGCGTCCTTCATATAAGTAGCGAAATTTTTTATTATCAAAATTAAGCAACCATTTTTAAAAAACGCACGGTGATTCTGTTGATTCAGAAATCAAACAGTTTGTTGACAAAAAGATTTCCGTTTACACTGTTTATTAATAAGCCTCGAATGATAAGAAAAAATTATATTTGCCATCGTTCTGGCAAATACATTCTAAAAGGAAGAGATTTGAGGTATTTTAAATCACAAAATAGTAATAAGAAAATACATTTTGGCTAGACGATACCTATTGTTACGGTAATGGCAGACCATACTTTTCAAATAAATTACATAAATACATACATTGCACAATTTTATATAAGGTAAAAATTTAATTACCATTACTAATTTTGAACGGGCATACCTGCTTAATAAAAATCATGTATACAACATAGCACATATTTATAATTTATATGCTACTTCTATTCGTTATCAGAACGACATCATTAGTGTAAATCCCAAAAAAACATCCTTATTTACAAGAAAAAAAGAAGATTTTTTAATATTGATGACAGAGGCACAAAAAAAGGTTGAAGAAACTTTTAAACGATTGCGTGTGTATAGACGGCATATGTGGTTTAAATATTTATAATTCTGAATTTTCCTCCACATTTTTAATTTCAAATCGCTCTAATGAAGAGTATGTTATATTGTTAACTATCATGTTTTATGTAATGTATAATGTTTATTTTATATTAGGAAACTTCACAGAAATTATTATAATGTAGTAGCATTTTTACAGATAATTGGTGCACTGTTAAAATTTGGGGGGATAAACAATTCGATCCATTAATTACAATTAACATGGGGAAATTGTTTAGCAAAATAGGACAATTAACATTATGGCACAAAATATGTCAATTTCTAGATTTAAATTTGGTGATGGCATAAAAAACAGGACGGTTAATTCCATAATCGTTCTCCCAAGATAGTCACATAAACTCGCATGCCTAGAACGTAAATCATATTCATTTAATAGAAAACAATTTCTAAACTAGAGCTGAATTATTTGTTTTTGAAAACGTCGAGAACGAATCACAATATTAATTTTATATGAAGTATAAAAGTGTACATTTATAAGTTATTTTTTAATATAAGGAGCTAATAATTAAAGCTAATATAGTTTTTGGATAAATAAATATAATAGACACCACCACAAATGTACTGTTTTCAGCTACGCAACAGGTGCAAAGGTTCTAACAAAAATGTTTATATATGTAACAAACAAAAACGATTTATACATTAGTATACCAGTACAGTTTGTTACAGTTTTTAAAAACAAAAAAATTAACGGACTTCTAAGTAAATGAAGAGCAATTATCTATTTTTGTGAAAAAGAACTAGAATTACGTACCCCTGACTATCTCTTTCCGCAAATTCAATTATATGATAAATAATAGTTAATGCACAAAGTTCTCTTCCTTTCATTGTTTTGGTGGAAATATTTAATATGCTGTTTTTGTAGGATTTTGCATGAACAACTATGTTATGAACATATATATTAGATAAACAGTTAATTTATTTTCAGCATTGAAACCAATTTAGTTACTGGTGAAACAAAATGACCACGGGTTCGAGATTCGTTGGAAACTCATGGGTGTATATGACGTACTATTTAAGTTGCATGTTGGTAGGCACAATAATTCCTCGAGGCTGCAATGCCTCTAAATGCGCCCCAACGAAAAAAGAAACGATACTGTAATTACAAACAATTGTTAATTAGGAGAAGAAAATGAAAATTTTAAAAATCGGATTTATATAAGAAAGAACACTGCATTTCATCAAAAATGACAATATCAAACTAATACGAAAGGATAATAAAGTACGTATTCTATATAATAAAAATATTTCCCCACAAAGCGGCTTTTTTGACGCAGAATAAAAATAAAAGAGGTAAAAGACGCTGTATACGCATCAGAAATTAGATGGAAGAAATTTTATTTAGTGGAGAACAAACCAAAACTAAACAAACGTTATTAGTTTCTTTACGTTGTCCGTAATAAAATGTCCTTTTTCTTGGTGTTGACTAAAGCTCTTACACCGTGTGCTGTAGAACGGGCAATCAGTCCAAATTTCTGCCAAATATGTAGTGCCACGTAGAGTTTATAAAATACGTCTTTTCAGTATCTTGCAACTCTGTGCAAACATTTTACCAAATTCTCAGAACAATATTCAAAATAAAAAGTCTATCGGTATACTAATGAAGCACAGTGATAAATATCGTCTTTAGTATTATTAGTGACAAAGAATATTTAACCAACTTGTTAGTTTTAAAAATATAAACTTTCTAACAAACGAAGTAAAGTTTCTTTTAAATGATAACAGTGTGTGAATTCATAGTTTATTTTTTGCAGTTGAAGAAATGATCACATATTATATATTGCAGTTAATGAGAAATTCCTAGTAGTTTTAAACCAAAAAGTTAAGTATATAGTAAATATTCTATATTCAAGCAAACGAAAGATTTTTAGAATTAGAATGAGCATCAAATGTTATTTATTTATACTTGTCTTATTATTGAGTAATAATTGTAGTGTTTTTACAGACAGGCGGTGCCCTTACAAATAACAAAACTAAATCCATAACCAAAATACCACTGTCTACGAACAAATTTCAATTCACAATGCTTGTGCACATTCTTGGAAAACGTACTTATTAAATTTTATCTTAGCAATTAAAATATATTTGCGATTAAATATAACTCTCACAGCTGCTGCTGCGGGAGAGATGTTCTATTTCTCCCTTCTTTACATATCTGAGAAGTTTTTGTTCTATTTTCCACTTGAAGTATACGTCCTCTAGAAGTTATAAACTCCCACAAAAATAATATCTTTCCATAACTCTATTACAATGATATCAACACCACATATAGTAATAATGTACAATTGTGGCTATTATGATTTGTCTTTTACATCACTATCCCCTTGATAAAGCATTATGGCAATTCTATTTTATGTACAATATATTGTTAAATTATATACCAATTGGCAATTGATTAACATTTGTAAAAGCGCAAAAAAGACCCTACAAAATTTTTATATAAATAAAATATTTAATAGTAATACATTTAATATATTATTTATATTATTAGTAATATTATTTTTACCCATATTTAGTATTACTCTAGAATGGAGAGCATAATAATAACAACTGATAGTTTGTTTAACGTATGTATAATAAGTAACTACAGGGCCTTTATTATGTGTCGCAAAGGGTAAAAAATTCATAATAAAAAACTGTGCAAGATAAAATTCCTATTCTTTTTTTATTGTAATGATCAATAAATGGAATTTAATGCATTATGTTTTAAAAATGACTGTCTTCACTAGAGATGGTTTTTTAAGCCCTTTTCACAAATGCGGCTTTTCTGATGTCTGCATAAATGGTAAGAACCTTTTCTGTCATTCGATTGTTGAGTTTGTCAATAGACTGGGGGTTTGTTTTGAGAAATCCTATCCTTAAGATAACTTTATAAAATGGCAATTAAATTTAAATCAAAAGAATTTTAGGGCCACTTCTATCTTGTGAGGAGCGTCCATATTTATGATCCTTATTTCAAAGACTTCTGTGAGATTATCAAAGATTCTTTGAGTCCGATAGATAGTGGCTTTATCTTACCGAAACTAGTATTGCTTGACTTGTCTTTTGTCTCTTACAATTGGAATGAATTTCTCGAGACCTGTGCGATGAACTTCTTAATTCACATGTTTTGTGCTAAAAGAACTCTTGTAACAAGACCAGAAAAGGTTGCCAGACTGACTTTTACATCTTGAATTTGGAATTCTTTAATTCCACACAAACACTGCATCAACATACAAGAGCTATTTTTTTCAATCTCCGATTGGGTATTAAATAAAGGCAAGTGTGAATAACCAAATGGTTCTATTACCAGGAATCAAGTACAATTAATGTTACTTTCCCACATAGTCGCCGTAAACATTGAGACATTTGTCACACCGGTAAACGAGTTTTCCAATACCCTTACGGCGTCTTGAAGCTCTACGTTGGTACAGAAACGTTGTCCTCCCAGACCTCTTTTCAGTTCTCGAAAAAGGTGAAAATCACTAAGCGCTAGGTCAGCGAACACTTTCCATTAAAATTGTGCAAGAAGTTGTTTGGTTACTACAACAGTATGCTGTCATAAATCAAAACAATTCCAGTAGACCACATGACAAGTCTTTCTAATCCCAGAAAACAGTAGCGAAAGTCTTTCTTTTCGATTTTGGATTGTCATGAAGAATCCAAGTTTCATCTCCTGTGACGATTGATTTCAAAAACTTTTTTTCCTCATCAGCGTAACCTATAAGAAAGGTTAAGGCTGGTGCATTTACGCCGTGCTTTGTGAACTTCGAACAACATTTTGGGAGTCCAACGAACACAAAGTTTTTGGTAGTCTAGATGTTCCATTACAATCGTGTACAGAATTGACCTTGAAATGTCCGGAAAATCCACAGACAATTTACTAACGTTAAACCTCCGTCTTGCTGAACAAGGTCTTCACTAGTGGCAGATTTGTATTTTTGTCCATTTTGTCGAAAAGACAAGTTATTTTCCATCTAGAATAAACGAGTAACATTAATATATAAATTTATATTAAAAAGCGACTGAATTGAAATATCTAAAGCAAATTTAATATTTAAATTACAATAAGAAACCTAGTAATTAAGTTTCTAATTTACGTTGCATCAAATAACAAGAAAAACCTCGTTGACAAGGCGTGGAGGAGTAGTGACATATCGGCGTCAGATAAAAATGTGCAACGTATGTACCGCACGGACGTTACTATGGATAAGTTTTAGGAACCAGGACAGCTTTGTCATCGTCATAGTAATAAGCTGTAGTGTGAACGAATGTTCTATAAAGTCGTTATCTGTATAATAAACAAAAAATATTTTCGACCGCACAGGATTACACGCATCCACTAATAGCAAACAGTGCAAATCATTAATGTAGATTATTTTAAAAAATGACGATATCTGCATTATATGAAATACAAAATTTAGGCTGTACTTGTTCATTTCAAATTTCCTCCCACTAATTGAATGGTATCAACTCCTAAAAAAGTAGAAAACAAACTTATTTTTCATTAAGAATCCTTCGTCAGCTCAAATGATAATATAAAGAAAACTTCAAACTTCCAGTTGACTAGAACAGCTATTAGATTTCATTGTCAATTCCCAACAAACCTCAAACATGCCACATTTAATATATTCATGTACTAAGAATAATAATAAATTTGTATAAACGTTCGAAATTTAACAGCTTACTACAAAACAAAAATATGAAAACAAAATTATCAAAATTATAAACAGAATTGATACCAGACTACATAAGAATACAAAACTGATTTTGCCAGTACCTACTGTCATTTTAGTTTTATCTATCAAAATCACATTTATACTGTAACGAAACACAAATAAGTACTAACTTGATTAACTTATAACTATTTATAAATATAAAAAGCCTTTGTTTTACGTCTTCTATAAACTCATTTTAAAAACACCATACACTGTAGTTTAATAAAATAACACAATATTTACTATAAAACCGAACTCTACAGAACATTGCCTTGTAGGCCAATTATTAGTTGACAATTATTACTTGACAAAATTGTTAACAGGTAACCGATAACGCCGTCGTGTAGAAAGTATATGTTTCTTACAGAATATTTTCAGCTAGGATGTTATCTAGAAAAATAAGTAATAGCCTAAGATTAATACTTCATGAGACATGTTTTATTCTACATTTGTAGGTGCACACACATATTTTGATATGAAAGAAGAGAACAAAAAAAGTTATTTTTACTTCATTCAAATAAAATTAACTAATAAATGTGGGGTGGCCAATTATAGCAAATAGCAAGAGTTAGAGTGATTATTCTTACTATGATAGGCGAAAAATATGTATATGCACCTACAGATGTAAAATAAAACATGTTTTAGTTATTATAATATTGAGTCATTATTTGTATTAGCATTTTCTGAATGATGAAATTCCTGTGGAATTAACTCGTTTATGTGAAATCCGACTGCATATTTAGAAATAACTCATCGGGCTACCCCAAATTAAAAAAAAAGTCAAGATTCGACTACTGGTTGCCTAGATATTGAATAATCGATCAATTTGAAGACGTCAGATCAAGTTCAGGAGCACGTGCTAACAGTTGAGCGTCCGCGATGCGTTATCCCCACCACAGACACCAACTGACTCCTCGCAGGACCGCACTACTTGGTGCTCCGATTTGAGGCCTCATCCCCGCTTTATTTTTTGATCGATCAAATTAAAATTTTATGTAATATGTTTCTCTATTTATCTACTTGTTCTCGTTTGTTTAATTTCTAAATATAAATAAATAAACCAATGGTGATTTTTTGAAAAAAAGCCCAACTCGGTTGCCAATGCACTTGTCATTATTTTTTAATAATGTACAGAAAAAAGGCAGATATACGAATATTAAGTCGAAAAACTAATGCATGAAAAAATCCCATTTTGCAATTATTTGTTTATAAAAAAATGTTTGTTCTATTTTCAGCGACATTTTTCGACAGATTAATAACAAAATTTAAATAAATTTTAAGTTAATGATTTATAGTACAAATTTTTAGTTTCTATACCCGTCCTTAAAAGCTGTCTATGGCCATCCCTTGAGCAAGCACATAATTTAGAAAAAATCTTAAAAAAGATTGCAAATTGAATAAAACAATAACTGTTGAAGAGCCTAACAGAGCTCATCTTTCGGTTATGTCTTAAATATATTAAAGTGCATATTTTTATACAGTACCAAGCTGTATGTTACAACATTGCAAAAGTTGTTAATATGATAATAAACCATTTTTAATAGATCAATTCAATAGATCGTTTTAAGTATGGTGTCTTCCTCTAAACAAATTAAATTAGCACTCCTTAAACTTCTGCCAGTGTCATTATTTAATACCATCAACGATGTCGTGAAAAATATTAAGTTTCAAATATGAAAAGTATTACAAGCCAATGCTTTATTTTTTTTGTTAAAGATAAATATGTAACAGCTATGACTGATTTTATTAAACTGTATCTACTTATTTCATTGGAAAGACAAAGTCAACAAACTTGTTTCAAATTTTTTGTCAAAAAAACATATTTTTTTTTTAAACTTATACTACAACAGGTTCCTTTAATACCCCTTAGTTTACTTAAATACTTGGATATTGTTTTTGATGGTCAACTTATTTGACAGAATTAATATAACACACAAAATAAATGTAATAAAATTATAGGCGTACTAAAAATACTTACACATTTATGAAAAAACTATGTAATTTTGTCAAAACGGGAAAGAAAAGGACAATAAAAAAGAACATAATTTTTTTTTATAGCTAGTTAATGATACATTTGAGATGTTAAGTTAGACAGAATAATGCGTTCAAAAAACTACGTAGAAATAACACAGCTTCCATTTATGAAGGCAATGACCAAAAATAAGTTTTTAAATACGATAAAACGAAGCATACAAGGCAAAAAGTAAAAATTGGAGACTGAATCGATAGATATCACATGTACATTTTGGAAGTAAATGAATATAGGTGGAGCACATATAGGGAATGTCAAATTAAAGTACACAGCTTTAATCATTTTGGTTTGAAAAAAGACAACCAACATCAGCATGGCGTTGGTAGAATCCGATTACTCTTGATAGATTGAAAACAGATTAGTAAAATAATATATTTTAATAATATATACCCCGAAGAAAGCAGTATGTTATGAGTTATAAAGCTTTCTACATTTTTATATTAAATAATAACTTGCGTACACAATGATGACATAACAGTGTTGGAGGATTTTAAGGCAAAGATGGCAACTAACAAATTTGAGACAATTATAGATATAAAACAAGTAGGAGATAGAAAACGGGGATTTTCTAAAATAAACATTCAAAAACAAAACTTTCCATAGAACTACCTGGTTTGCGCCAAATTGGAATGTGTGAAACCAAATTTGCCATCTAACTACATATCAGAAATATAGTAGAGTACTACCAGATGCAAGAATTAAAAGCGGCGCTCATGTTGAAAGTGATCATTACCTGCTTATGGCAAAAATTGAAATAGGCATAGCGAAAACATATAGAAAAGTGAAGCCAATGAAAATGATACACGTAAAATAAAACATTAAGAAAATTTTTGATGAAAAAGATAAACAACAGTTTAGCGAGATACTACTAAATGGTTATCACCGATTCCAAATAGAGCATGAAGCAACAGAATGCGTGTATTTGCCACTGCTATTTATATTTGTGTTGGATGAATTATTGCAAAAGATTCTGAAAAAATAACAAGGTATAATAAGATGGATTTTGGATTTTACTAACAATATTTGTCTTATTACAAGCAACAGTAGAATATGCAATAAAAATTAATTAATCTATACGGGAAATCAACAGAAGTTAATTTAACAAAGAAAGCACCAACCATTTGGGTCGGATTTTTGATAAAATATTCCAGAATCAAACTATTGTTTGGAGAAGTACCTAATGCTATTCAGGAACCATACACTTCTTAAGAATTTTCGATAAATCAAATACGCTGCATGAGTGCGAGACCATACGCAAATAAATTGATTGTATTGTTCAGCTTATTTTGAAAAATTTCACCGAAAAAAATTAGGGTGCAATTCATTAAAAAAATTTGAAAACGCTCCAAAATTTCTCAAAATAATCTACAATATATGTCAGAGACGAATATAATTGTACATAGAAAATAATCTAACCAATTTTCCAATTATTCTATTAACATAACAAATGTTTTTCAACGGAACATTAATAAAATGAGCAGACACATACACACATAAACATACGCAGCACATTGGCATACACGAACACCAATTCACACACATATATTTACATGCGTGTACACAACCATAAACCCATACTTATTTAGAAAAATTAATTTTATGTTTAATATATTAATAATGGAATTTATATTTAATTTTAAAGGATTGTTTGTGAAATTAAATGTTTATTTAGGAAAAAGTTTTTCAAGAACAATACAAAAAACACATAATTATTCTATAGCGTATTACTACAAGGAAAATATAAAATAACTAAAGTATCGTCCAAATTAATGGACTTTGAAGCGGTTAATGACAAACTATGCCAATAACAAACATATAAAAAAGAGGTCTCCACAGTATATCATTACTATGTACCCATCCACCGACAGAAGATAAAACTGATGGTATTAAGAAAAAGATCTATTCACAACTAGAAAGAACCTTCCCATATGTAGTACTCAAGATTTAAATAATAAGTGGAGACATGAATGTAAAGGTAGGAAAAGATCATTACTTCAAATCTATGGTAAGCAACCACAGTCTGCATAAAACATCCAATGATAATGGTATTAGACTAATAAATTTTATGTTTGCAAATGATATGAGAATAAGAGCTACAATAAAACATTTATAAGGCTACATGGTCATCGCCAGATAAAAACATAGTAAGCCAAATAGATCAGGCTCTGATAAAAGAAGACACGTCACAAACCTGCTCGATGTCAGGAACTTAAGAGGAGTGATTATACCCTTCGATCATTTTTTAATGGAAAGAACTTCTAGAATACATGAAACCAACGGAACAGCAAAAAGCAATAGAACACTAACAAGCTTAAAGCCGAAGAAATAAAAATAATACAAAAAAAAACGATTTTTACACATTTAGAAGAAGACCTACAGACAATAGATACAGAGCAAAGTAGACAAAAGACATTATAAATATTGTGGGAAGAAATATGTATTAATTAAATTAGCAGAAAGTATCATACGAGAAAAAAGAAGACAGTTTAACCAACAGCGATTTTATGATTAATATAAAGGCACAATAGCACAAAGACTAGCATTTAGAACAGCAATTCTCCAACAAAGAACAATATAGAACGTAAGCCGTTACATAAAGAAAGAACAAAAGTGAATAGGATTTTTAAAAGCAATAAAAATGACCTCATGCGTCAACAAACTGAAAATACTGAACAATGATATAGACAAAACGATACTAGAAACATGTACAAATAGGTAACAAAAGCAAATAAGGATTTCAACCCAGCCACACCCAGTGCAGAAAAAAAATGGGAGACTACTAAAACTATAAAAGAATAGGCAAAATATTTTAAAGAACTGTAGATTGGTATAAATAAAAATAAATATAATTTGGACATAAAACCAGATCTGACTGAAGTTAATGAAGAAGAAAAAGCTGAAACCGTAAAAAGAGATGATAGAACTATGATCCAACCCACAATAGAAGTACGCAAAGCAATAGTTAAGCTCAAGTGTAATAAAGCTCCTGAAATTGACGGAATTCTACTAAAGCTAATCAGAAATGATAAAATAATAACAGCATTTCTTAGACATTTTTTAACACTATTGTCAGTTAAAACAATTTCAAATGATTGGAAAATTGGTATGATCATAGTTATCGTGATAATATTTTATTAGTAGTAATAACTATATAGTTCTCGCAAGCATTATTTACAAAAGATTAACACCACTTTCAGATAATTTAATAAATAAATATCAGGAGGATTTTTAAGGAAATAAAACTATTATCTAAAAAAAAAAGATGTAGAGAACATGACGACGTTCTAAAACCATTGGTCTTCAACCTAGTATCAGAAAGAGCAATAAGAAATACACCTTTAATACAGATGGATCAATAAAAACTAATAGATGATGTGACTATAATAAAAACGAAGCTGAAATTAGTGAAGCATTAATGGAATTAACAAATGGGCATGATAGCTTTGTTATACAAGTAAATTGAGAAAAAAGTAAATACTTAGCCACAACGAGATCGCCTCAACATTAAAAAGGAACTATTGCACTAGCAGACAAAAAATTTCAAAAAACAAGCGAGCACAAATACCTTAAAACATATATAACGGAAATGAATAGTATTGATAAGGAGTTAAGGTCAGGAATAACATCAGGGAATAGGATATTATATGCAATAGATTATCTACTTTGATCTAAGTTTTAGAATAAGCATTGTGAAAAAAATTATGCAGAACTTTAATAGACCCGTCGAGAGGCAGAGAGAAAATAAGTAAAATTTCTCTGCTCCATGATTATTACGGGCCGGGGCAAACTACAATATATTAAAGAGCATCCTAAGAGTTTATAATTCAATTTGTATCGAAATACAGCATTTTTTCTTTACGTTTTTACAGAAGAAAAAAACAATCGGAAATAGTACTTGAGATGAATTACATAATTTGTTCCGAAATGTTGCGCCGTATAGCACAAAAAAATGTAATTCCAATAAAGAGTTTATATAATTGGTAACAATGATATAATATATTAGATGCAAGAAACATTGCACGTAGCTCCAATCATCTTAGGAACTGACGTACTTCTTCGGAGGTAAAGAACTTACAAGATATTTATTGGGACGACTGAGAATCTTTTGTTTTATAACAGTAGGCATAAACCCACGTTTTCTTTTCAGTTATGATTTGTTTAAGAAATCTGATTTAATGGTAACAATCTGAAACAAGTCAGAAATCGTGGAACGAATTTTGTGACGACACGTTTCGTGTCGGGATCTTTCTTCAAAATTTCACCCAGTTCATATTCTAATTCTCGGACGTTCTACATATTTGGGTATTCGACTTGTTGGTATTGTAGAACCTCAAAAAAAACAAGAGTAATTTTCAATTACTTCCATCTTTTTTTGTTGACACAATTCCTATATTCATGTTGGACTCGTATCATTCTCGAAAGCATCCTAAAACATTCGAATAGTTTCTGCAACGTAGGTTTCGGCTCCGCACAAAAATTGAGTACTCAATTATCAGTCATTGCAAATGCCATGATCACACACTTCACGTGTTCAATCATCAGAGTCTAATTGTTTAGATATTATAAACATTTAAAAAACAATATTTTAGGGACCAGGTAAGAAATTTAAGAAAAGTACAGAAGAAAACCAAAAGTATAAAAGTCAAACAAAAATTTGTTTATATTGGCTTAGCAACCTAATCGATGCTACTAATAATAGTTTTAATGCAGTATCCAATAAGGAAGACGACATAACCGAAGAAAACAAAAGAAAACGTAACCCTTCATTAATACGTACAAAGGGTGTGAAGAATGTATCTTCACTAATCGAATTACTGAATAAAACAAGAAAATATAGGTATGATAAATGCCCTAGGAAAAACAAATAAAAATTTAACTAAAAACAGGAGAAATCTATACTAAAGTGACAAAAGCATTATAAAAGAAAAAAATACAATTTTATACGCACGAGCTAAACCAAGACAAATGTTTTAGGATTGTATCAAACGACTTACATTATTTCACTAACCTGGAAGACACAAAAAAAACATAGAAGCTCTCGGTCACAAAGTTGTCAATATATAAAATGTTAAACAAAATCGCACTAAAAAACACTATTTACTTTTTTCTTAGATCTTAAGTAAAGAGAAGACAATAAAGATATGTATAATAAACAGGAATTAATGAATAACATTATTACCTTCGGATCACACATCTCAAAAGAAGTATCCCTTAATATATCAAGCGTGGAGTTCTGTCAAATAGAAAATATATTAAATGTACAGAGTAACATCACACTATAGAATGTACAAGGAAAGCAGAAGACAATGCAGTAAAATGTATAAATTGGCAAGAGAGTAATCCGGCTAACTATAGAGGTTGCATAGTGCACAATTTTACAGCAGAAATTGTACCATATGAAATTAAGACAAAAATGACCAAAAAAACCTAAGTATCAATGTTTAACATAATCTTCAACAGAAGACGAATACATCATACAAGCTGTAACACATAATAGACCATTTATCCAAACGTTCTTTGAATTATTTGATGTAATGCACACCACTAACGTAACTTTTGTACATACTTTTTATTTAAAAGCATCATATACAAGGGATATATGAAATTGTGATGACTAATATCCCTATTTGTATGCAAAAGTGCATTTTTCGTCAATATGCTAAACATAATAAATACACTGGTCGTAAAATTAATTTTTTCGATTCTAAAGCACTGGCTCCCATTTTTCATCCCATCAGCAGATTTATTAGAGGCTCTTGCAATAGAAAAACACCTTTAATTCTTCAATACTCAAAGCGACGGTCGGCGTTTACCTGTTATTTGGAAACCAAAACAAATTTTTCTCAGCCCAGTACCACAGTATACAGTAAAGCAGTAGTTTCACCCTCGGGTTTTGCTTTCGTATCTAGAAAAGCGGGAACATCGAAAATTTTGATCTTATGTTCCCGAATATGCTTCCGTGCAGGCCGTAAAAGCAATTAAGGCGACGATGTTATACAAAAATAATTCAAAAATTTTTTGTAATTATACAGACAAGTATAAATTATGATATATAGATATATGTTGGGGTTCACGCTGAAGGGGTAGTACCTTTTGCCGGGACGGTCACATCGAGCGTTATAAATGGGAGATGGTTCCCGGTAACTGGTCCCCGCAGGGTGCCCAACCCTCACTTATGGCTCCACGTGCCACACCCTGGAAACTGCGTTGACCCGCAGGCTAAATAAGTGAGGGTAACCAGATATGGTAAAGAGTCTGCAACGTCTAACCCAGAATGGGCGGTTGCAATGAGCAGACACGGCTCAACAGCCGTAGAGAAGGCAACGTGTCTAAGGGATAGTAACCTGAGAAATTGCTCTGCCTGCCGGAGGCAGAAAAGTGGCAGCCCCACTACCGGCTTAACCTGCACAGCGCTCGTAACGCTGCCAGGGGATTTTAAATTACTGGCAAACTTCATGAGAATCAACCGGACGGATCACCAAGTAGACGAAAAAGGCGTGAAAAGGACAAACGAGCTGGAATTAAGGAGAGAATACAGATAGCCACGTGGAATGTTAGAGGACTAGGAATAAAAGAAACTGAATTAGACAAAGAACTTATGCAAAGAAAAGTAGACATAGCAGTTATAAGTGAAACAAAAAAGAAACTAAAAGGCACTAAAGAAACTAATAATTATATAATGATCTACAGCGGAATACCTCAAAACAGACGGGTAAGTAGTGGAGTCGCAATCATGGTCAATAAAGAGTGGAGAAACAAAATAGAAAGCTACGAATATATCAACGAAAGAATAGTAACTACCAGAATTAAAATAGATAGAGGACACATGATGGTTATAGGAGTATACGCCCCTGAAGAGGGAAAGAAAGAGGAAACGGAGCAGTTCTACAAACAACTACAGAAAGTAGTAAACAAGTATACAAAGACAGACCACCTCATAATAAGTGGAGACCTAAATGCAAGAGTGGGAAAAGACCCCATCCCAGGAACTGTAGGCACATGCGGCGAAAACGTAATCAACAATAATGGACAAGAACTACGACATTTCGCTACTTTCAACGAACTAAAACTAACAAACACGTTTTTCAAGAAAAAAGATATACACAAATACACCTGGTTAGCAAGAGGATTAAGATCAATCATAGACTATGTAATAGTCAATAACAAGATGACAAACCTCGTGCAAGACGCAAGAGTTTACAGGGAAGTGATATAAATTCAGATCACTATCTTCTAGTAGCCACTATAACCCTATTAACAAAATGGAAGAAACGAAAACCACAAACACAAATAACCCAGAAGAAGTCTTCAAAATACATCTCCTTAGAGAGGAAAGTACCCGATATTTATATCAAAACAGACTACGAGAACACTTACTACGTACACCCACTAGTAATGAAATCAATGAAGAATGGGATAATATAAAGATCGGCATCATTAAAGCAGCGAATGAAGCAGTAGGGAAGAAAAGAAAGAAAGAAAACTAGAGGATTAAAAATATGGAATGAAGAAGTAGAGAACGCAATAAAAGAGAAAAAAGAAGCATATCTAATATATCTACAAAGAAGAACCCCCGAAAATAAACAACGCTACAATGAAAAACGAAACTTAGTAAAACAGATCGTAAGACAAGCCCACGAAGAATCTTGGGAAAAACTGATAAGCAACATAGAACACGACGTATATGGAAGACAGGAATTTGCTTATAAAATGATGAAACATTTGAACAGCACAATAAAGGACGTAGCAAAATTAAAAACGATTAACGACAAAGAGTGGAAGGAACACTACACAAACCTATGGAATAATCGAGAAATCAACGAACAGGATATTTTAATACAGGAAGATATTGATGAAACTGATTTTACAATTGACATGATTACCATAGAAGAACTAAGAAAATGCCTAAAGAAAATGAAAAACCGGAAGGCTGCAGGGTCCGATGGAATTAGTATAGAATTATTGAAATATGGAGGACCACTTTTAGAATTCAGAATACTACATCTTTTAAATGAATGTTGGCGAAAGAAGAAGATCCCAACAGAATGGCAGACAGCAGAAGTCATATCAATATTTAAAAAGGGAGACCGCTCAAAATGCTCAAATTATCGAGGAATCAGCCTCCTAAACACCACCTATAAATTATACTCCAAAATAATTAATGAAAGAACAAAACCCATAGCTGAGGTATTACTAGACGAAGGGCGATCTGGATTTCGCAAAGGTCGCTCATGTAGTGACAACATATTCGTTTTAAAGAGATTAATTGAAAAAAGAAGATAATTCAACTTGGAAACCCAGCTTGCATTTATAGATTTCGAAAAAGCTTTTGACTGCGTAGACAGACATAAACTCCTTGAAATAATGAAAGAAAAAGGATTCCCTAACCACCTTATAGAAATCATAATATCATTATATATTAGCACAAACATAGTAATAAACAACAACGGCAGTAAGTCTGATAAAATTCAAACAAATCAAGGACTAAGGCAAGGGTGTGGGGTATCACCCACTTTATTTAATATTTATATCGACGACGTGGTTAAATTTTGGAAACCACAAGTAAACCCAGGGATAATACTACGAGACGACAAAAACATAAACTTACTGCTATATGCCGATGATTTCACAATAATTCAAAAGAACGAAAACGATCTGCAAAGATCAATTTACCGTCTCAAATTACTCTGCGAAAACTACAACTTGAAAATATCTAAAGACAAAACAAAGATAATGGCCTTCCAAGGAAAACAACCAGTGCGATCGAAAATAATAATAGATGGAAAGACTTTAGAACAGATATCTCATTTCAACTACTTAGGCTGCGACACCACGTACGAAAATGATAAAGATGTAGAAAACAAGATTCATCAATTCCAAGCAATTTGTGGGACAATAAATAGAACGCTAAAACACAAAACAAGAAAAAAAACAAGAATGAAATTTTACAAGACCATGGCCGTCCCTATACTCACTTATGGATAACAAACACAAAAAACAAATCTAGCATACAAGCAGCGGAAATGAGGTTTCTCAGAAATGTTAAAGGTTGCACAAGGAATGATAGGATAAGAAATGAAGGAATAAGGGAAGAACTAGAAATTTTCAACGTTAACGACAAAATAGAAGAATACAGAAACAATTGGAGACAACACGTTAATAGGATGACAGAAGAAAGAATACCGAAACAAATCCTAAACTACCACCCAAGAGGACGCAGAGATGTAGGAAGACCGAAGAAAAGATGGTCCTAATCAAATGAAGTTCGGAACAGGCAGAATGGCCTAAGCCTTGACGACAGAAGAAGAAGAAGAAGAAGAAGATGTAAAAATCGTTATTGCAACATCAAAATTATAAATGAAATGGTATAGTTTGTAGCAGATTGCTTTAATATATAGCTGAGTAAGGACGTCTGACTTCTTGAGTATTTCATGTCGCCATGTCTGCGTTTGGATCTGCACGGCGAAAAATGTGGGGACACGAGATCAAAGGTGTCGACGCAGAGTGAAACTACTGCTTTACAGACGGAGAGCTAGCGACGAAAAATCAACGTGATAAGGTACAAGGGTAATTTATGCCTAAAATGTTAGTACTATTCTAAATTCAGGGAAAGCTCGATTGGCAGAAGTTAGTTCGATGTCTGAAAGCGTGGGTGGGGGTTCAAATATGCAAATTTTTAAGGAAAAAACGTGACAAGGTACAAGGCTAAAAATTGGTGTTTACATTGTTTTTGCAAATATAATAAAGGAAAAATATTGGCAGAAGCGTAGGTGTGACTAAACGGTTGGCAGAAGTCATCAAAGGTCAACAAAAATTAATGAAAAATACATGATAAGGTACACTTCTGCCGATTTGCATGTTTACTTGTTAGGAAATGTAAAAACTGTATGTAGATTGGCAGAAGTGAAAATGATGAACTGATACTGAAAAAGTTGAAAAACGCATGTGACGCGAGGTCTAAACAATTAGACTTGCGAAGGATACGATACGAGTAAGTTTGCGATGAATTTATATTCGTAGACAGCTATGTACTTGCGCTCGCGCCGCGCGTCGGCGATAATCCACGCGTCGCGCGCGTCTGTCGCCATGCTGCCGTCTTTATTTGCTTGTCATTTACGCATTTGTTGCTCTCTCACTCTGTGGAGGTGTTGCCGAAGAGTTTCTCTTTCGCCTGGTATAAATTTTACTATGAAAAGTTTGGCGAATTTCGAAGAAACATCCCGAACTTCAAACTCATTTTTCATTATAAAAACAGGGTTTTGAGCAATGGCGTCATCAGAAAGAACAGATCAAAATCTATCGATTTATATTTTTTTATTATTTTTCTAGTCTCCTTCCTACGAGTACGAGCGAGTTGAACACAGAGCGCTCGGGCGAAAAATGCGCCGCGAGCGGCGGGTGGCCCGTTCTCAGTGGACGCGCCCATATAGAATCGTCGAAGTGAATCTCGATTTTTAGCGGATCCAGCTTCCAAGCTGGAGATCAGCTTTACTTTTGTCATGCCCGTCCTCTGTCACGCCTTATAACTTTTGATCTGTGATAGATAGTCATAACGTGTTCAGTATTCAACTAAGGATCACAAATCAAATCTAGACGCTAAAAATCAGTCTGATCGGAAAATCTCGAGACCGGTTTCACCGGAAGTGGCCGCAAAGTTTTCGGTTTCGGTCTCTAAATTTTTGCCTCTATGCACTCTCATTTGAATATAATTTACTATCATTCGTTTCAATAAAATTTCATTAAAATCTATAGTTTAGTTTCATGCATAGGGTCCGCTCTGTTTTACTTGTAAAGCAAATTTTTGCTTGTTTCTTTTGGTTTTATTGCGGGAAAGCCGGAAGGTCGTGTTATGCGCATGTCCAATTTCCGACTAAATAACACAATAAGTTCGCCTCACATAATTAATAATCTAAGATAGTCTACAAAATGATCAGAAAGTATACTCGCAAAGCTGCTATACTCGAATTTCTTCGCGACGGAAAGTTGCCGACAGAATACGTGGCGAGGTTGACTGTCAGTTTAGTAGTTCATCGCGACCTGTACTACAAGTCTTTTGTTTTGAGAAATGGCCATCTGTTGACTGAGAAAAACAAGAAGAACAGAAAGTTAAAGGCCCAAGAATTTTTGAATGTTATCAAGCACGATAGCGTTGGCTTTCTTGATTCTTTTTGCCAAAATACCTGTTGGATTTGTGAAGATGCCTTTGAAGTACCTACTGCCATTTCTTAGATATATAAGAGATATTCGCCGAGCTGGAGTATTCCGCTCTACCTTACTAGACAAAGACCCTGACATGGTTATACAACAATTGGTATTACCAATGATTTTCCAACTTGTGGTGTCAACCTCCATCTCCAACTGCAAACTCTTTGATTACTACATATGGGTTGTGATCGATATAAAGATCAATGAAAGGCATCATAACACCTAGAACATCTTAAGTGCGCCTGCAATAAAAATAATGGACATATATAGACAAGGAGGATATTGCGTTGGCCTGCAACAGATTTATGGGGT
Organism: Sinelater perroti; assembly: GCA_036346155.1. NCBI lineage: Eukaryota > Metazoa > Arthropoda > Insecta > Coleoptera > Elateridae > Sinelater > Sinelater perroti. Next base: position 25,441 of record JARFIY010000156.1, on the reverse strand, counting down.
CTTCTACACAAATAAAAAAACAAGAAAATTAATACATCCAAATATAAAAACCAGTGTAATTTCAGAAGTCAGAAAGGGACGTATGACTTGGTATACGGATATCAATAAGAATGTGTAACCGTCTCTAGCTTTGTTAATTTGACAGATAAAGTTTGTGGTTTTAGCTTATAAATATTAAAAATAACAAAGTATATTTTAATATTTAAGGCTTATCTTATTTTTTGTCAAGTCTAAAGTAACACAATATTTTTCATTTCAAATAGAATACCTATCAAACTTAATATATTCGGACTTAAAAATCAACGGTGTAGGAACAAAGAATAAGGACATTAACGTCATTTTGCCATAAATAAGTTATGTAAATGTAATACGAGAAAAATAAGAAAAAATATTATTTATATTATGTGTGTATATCTTTACCTACTAAATGCAAATTATTATTCTATTTTTTGATATTTACTACATAAACTTTTCTCATACGCTTAATGTTTCTTTCATGAAGTTTAAAATTAGTTCTTAAACCATAACACTTATTTTCATAACGGCATATTTCTTTTAACATATCTTATGAAATCCTATCGAGCACTATCTATTACATTAAATGAACTGCCAAATGTTACCAATCACAAGTTAACCTACCTTAACGATATCTTTAACATCTCCAACATTTTCAGGTAATACTAAAACTAAAACACACCACCTTATTCATGATAATAATTCAATTGTCTTATAGCTTACATCCCAAATGCAATGTAGGAACAGCACATTATATTTACGGTCAAAATAAATATCACACACATAAAATGATCTGTTAATTTGAGTCGATGTTACATTCTCAAAATTTATAAGTTTAATAATTTCAACCCAACATTTACATAAATCTATATCTTTTGGAAAGCGATGTCTTTTGGTTTCCTCGTCGTTACAACAAGGAACACAACATATATTTTCAACGAACTTAAAAAGTTCGTTACTGAATTCTGTATGTCTGTCGGTCTGTCTGTCGCTGTCACAAAATTATGGATTTTTTAAAATTTTAAAATGGATTCTTATAGGAAATTTTACGCTGATTTCAAAATCGCAATCAAAAAGTTTCTATCTCGAATAGTTTTCGAGATATTCGACTTCGAATTTCGGGAAAATTTCGACATTGCGATGTTATGAGTAATTCTTAAAGAAAATTTTACGCTGATTTCAATAATGAAATCGAAAAAATTCTATGTCGAATAGTTTTCGAGATATTCGACTTCGAATTTTGGGAAAATTTTCGACATTACGATTTTAAATGTGATTCTTATAGGAAATTTTACGCTGAATTCGAAAATGAAGAAAAAATTCTATGTCGAATAATTTTCCAGATATTCGATTTCGAATTTTCCCGAAATTCGAAATCGAAATCGAAAGGTTTTTTTAAGTTCGTTCTGGGATTGCTTACAGAGCAATCTCTTCGCCGGCCCCATGTTTATATTTTACTTCAATCTTCAACAATTTCATAAACAAACAAACAAACAGTTAGATACACAAACACAAACAAACGCACAAGCAATCCCACAAACAATCAAGTACAGGAACAATAAACCCAAGCAATTAAACGCAGATACAGACAAAACAATCTGTAAACGACACTACTATAGTACAACCTATCTACGAATTCTATATATTATACTATTTAACTTACACGCACAAAACCATGTGGTACAAAATTATAACCACAATGGCAAATAGTTAACGCGGTAACAATTATGCTCACATTAAGTAAGCATATATCTTTCCTTGTATAAGCAAGTGTGTTCGCATAGTTTGCAAAGTCAACATTCAATGAATTTCTTAAGCGCAACGCCCTACAAACTCCGCACGGGAAATTTTTAGCCAAGTTTCTCACTAAATGGTTTATTGCTAATCCTCCCACGTAAGTGATATATCTATCATATGTAATCTGTGAATTTCACGTTAATTATTGTCCTACGGGAGCTATAAGACTTGCTTGCGCAGTTACGATACGCCAACGTCACTGGCTTTATACATAATAACAGTAAATGAAACAATAATAGAAACCACATGGGGAGTCTCACAGGGCTCTGTACTTGGACCGATATTGTGGAATGTTTTTTACGATGAAATACTCAGAATAGATAAAGATCAGAATGTCACTCTCGTGGCATATGCAGACGAATTAGCTATTATAGCACGCATAAAAACAAAACCCCAACTAGAAGATCTCGCTCAATACGCCACAAAAAGAGTAGGACACACAATGGAGGAAATGGGAATCAAGCTAGCCCCAAAGAAAACCGAAATAGTCTTCCTAGCTGGAAGGAGGAAGATAAAAGACATACAAATAAAAGTTGCAGACAATATCATCCAAAGCAACATGTCAGTAAAATATAAGGGAATATACATAGACAAGGATGTAAGGATGTCAACGTATATCAAAAAGATATGCGAAAAAGTCAACGGAAAATAAAAAAATTTATCAAGGCTGCTACCTAACATTGGAGGCCCAAGGCACAGGAAGAGAAAAATACTAACATCAGTGGTGTCTTCAATAATGTTATACGGAGTCAATGTATGGAAAGAAGCCCTGAAATTCAAACATTATGAAAGAATGCTCGAACAACTTAACAGGAAGTTGGCAATAAGAATAACAGCCGGATACAAAACAGTGCTAACAATTTTAGCTCTTTTACTCTTTTTACGCTTTTATATATATATTGTATTGAAGAGTTAAAGGTGTTTTTTTATTTCAATAGTTTCTCTTCTACTGATGGGATCAGAAATGGGAGTAAGTGTTTTGGAATCGGAAAAATTTATACATTATGTTTAGAATATTGACGAAAAAGTCTACTTATGCATACAAATAAGGATCTTAGACATCACAGTTTCACATGATACCGGTTGCAGATAATCCTTTTAAATAAAAAGTATATGGAAAAGTTAACGTTGTGCATTACATCAAATAATTTAGAGAACTTTTGAATAAATGGTCTATTATGTCAGAGCTTTTATGAAGTATTGGCCCTCGTGGCTAATTTTTTAATTATGTATAGTTACAACTTCTTCTTTCGTTATTCATTAGTATCAGTGTACGATGAAATACAACTTTGTTCGTGACCGACAAAATTTATTACTGTTTATTTAAACGGACGACGTCGGGGGTAGACGCTTATCATCTCTTGGAGAAGTTTTTAATTCTTAATTCATGATTAGGTCATTGCACGTCCAGTCACCAACAAAAACAATGTGATAAGAAAGCTAGCTAGCACATGCATGGTATTGCTCAAATAAAAGTATGTTATAATTCTATAATACTGCCTTGCTTTTAAAAGAGCGATACCAGTTTCATAAGATGGTTTAAAGACTTATTCAAGGCTATGCTCAAACCTTATGTGACAAAAGTGTAGAAAATACTTATTCCGACTTTTTAGAATAACATTAATAAACCAAAATAAGAATATTTTAACAAATTGATTGTATGTTAAAACGTTAGTACAATTTTGTCCTTCTAACACTTCATGTAATTTATGAAATTATCAATAATCGTTAAAGAAAAACGAAATTTTAGTTACAACCATAATTTTTCTTCGTTGTTGGCAACCACATTCCTAAATTTTTTATTAATCTCTTGCTATGTTCCCTTTTTGTTCTGAGTTCAGTCCATTGTCATATTTTTTGCCCATAACAGTTTTTTTTATTCCTCTCTTTTCCTTTATTTTTTGTTTTAAGATTAATTGCAGTAACCTATACTTTTCATTTTTAACGATATGTCGCAGATAAACAATTTCCCTTTGTTTAATTGTGGTGAATAGTTCTTAGTCGTTATGCATTCTTTTTAGCACTTCCTCGTTGGTCATTTTTTCAGTCCAGGACTACATCTCTAAAGCTTCGATTTTATTGATTGTGCTCATTTGAATAGGCCACGACTCCATTTCATATAGCATTACGTAGCATTTTGTATAACGCATGCGAAGTGACAGCCGGATATTCCTGTTTCTCAAAACTTCTTCATACTTCATAAACATTAAGCGTGCTATTTTAATTCTACTTTTAATTTTTTTGGGGAAGGGGGTTTCAGTCCGCATTTTAAATAACTTAGATATTTGTATTGGGTTACATTTTCAATTTGGATAATTAATCTGAATTAATATTTTGTGTTGTTAAGCTGTCTAGTGCCAGTATAATTTTTCTATACATTAAATGTCTTTTTCGTCTACGTTCGTGTTTCTCAAGAGGTTCATAAGGTTTTAGTAGTCTATAAATCAAAGAAACACGTTTTTGTTTAAGTTTCAACAATTTTGTATATTAATTCTTACATTTTGTGGATTATTTGCTTCACTACAGTTATAAACGAATGGTTAAATTCTTATATTTCAACAATTTTTGCGTTTTGTTATTTTTGTAATTAGATTTAATATTATATACACATTTCGCCTTTTCTTTGTTGGTAGCAGTTCAGTGTTTTTTTTACTCTATTTGATCATACAATCATAAAATACATGTTTGGGGAGATTCCAATGAAGTTCTCCTTTCTTTTAATTGCTTATTTTACCTAATTAACTAAGTTATGACAATGTGGAAATTGAGCGTTATACTAGTAGATAACAAATGTAATCTAGTTAATAAAACCTAGTCGGTAAGTCACATGGTTTAAAACGTTTTATTCACTTAAATTCTTCAAACGAGTTGGTAGCTTGTCTGGATGCAGTTTGACACATTCACTATATTTTTTTACTGAAACTTTCAGTTTCTTACCGAACGGTAGATACGCATAAGTCTCGTTTTATTAAGGCTTATATCACACGCGTTTACACTATTGTAAACAATTTACTCTGATCTCTATAAAATGTCTATATTTGAATTATTAATAATTTTCTACAACTTTACTTTATATATCCAAATCGGTTTTAGTACTACAAAAGTAAATACAGTTAGTTAGTAAAAGCGTGTTCGGCAACATTAGCAGTTGGAAAAAGGTATCGCTCAAATTCTTTCGTGAGTCGATAGACGGAACCTTTGTCTTCGATGCTTTGTCACAAAATATTCAGTTCACATTGAATTCTCGCTATTAAACCGCGTAAAGCACCATCAGTACCGCGTACACGTCACGCTATGAGAGACTGTGTTCCTCTGTACCCACCTGAAAGGTTCAAAAATGTCTCATGCAACAGCTCCTAAGTACATGAATAAGTCGAAAACATTTGTCAGCAAGTGGGTGCAAAGATATAAGGTAACAAAAACTGTCGATGACTTGCCTGAACGTGGCTCGATAGGCAAATTGTCCGCTAAAGTCGAAAAACAGACCGTAAACTTGTTTTCGCTGAATATGGGCTTAACATTACGTCAATGGGACTTCTTGTAGTCCTATCACTTTATTCCGGCTATTCTATTCAACGCTAGAACGACGTTCCACTTTACAGCATCCTACGGTCCACTCTGTACTCGCTTTTCAAAACCAAGGTCTCTAGTCTAGGTTTGTACATTCCATTTACCATTCTTGTCGAACGTTGTGTCCAACCATTGGCCCTCTCTTATGCAGTGCTCCACAAAGGCATCGTCGCATGCAAGTTTGTGCTATAATTGTAGTTCTTGCAAATGTTCTGTTAAAGAAAACGTTACACGAAAGTTTGAGGAGGTGCTTTTTTCAGGTGTGATGCACCCTGCGAGAAAAACCATTCCAAAAACCATTTATAGTTTAATATATAAAAATGCTATTGAATATTTTATTATAAAATTTTTAATAAATTTTTGTGATATATTGTTCCATTTTTGAAAGATCATTTCACTACACTCATAAATAACTGAAAATATGTGGTTTCGTTAATATATATGATCACCATTATCTTGTTAGAAAACGTCGTCATGCACGAGTGATCCTTATTCAAAATTTTTTCAACATGTTTCAGATGTCGATCATCCTGACACAAAAGAATGTTGGTCTTGTCATTATACCGATTACCATCTTAAACCATAACGGATCCACCACCCACTGGTCTTTGTAATAATGCACTTGGTTTTTTCAATGATTGTAAATAGCAACAAAATGCAAACCAGTCCGGTCCATGTAAATTAATTTTTCTACAGAAAAAATTAATTGCCGGTGCTATGGGGCTTTTTGTTAAAGCTCTTTGTCCAAAAGAGGCTGTAGAACTTGTAGCAGTTGCAATTTCACGAACTGTCAGGATTAAATTAGAAGCAGTTTGACGAATCCATCTTGGTGCTTGTTCTGGTAGTGCTCTTTATGTCTCAGATGTTTTCCCATAACATTCGTTTAATTTTAAAGGATCTCTCACTTGTTCACTTTTATTTATTTTGTTCGTCGTCTTCCGATAATTACTCGGACTTTGAATTTTTTATTTTCGATATCCGATTACACTTTCCTTTCCGACATTTTCCAATTTAAAACAAAATTTCACATTTTGTGCAGCACTGAATTATATTGTAAATGTTAAACATTATTTCGCTGCAGAATTTTTACAACTTTATCGGGGAAAATAAAATGGGTACCTTTTTGTTATACTTAAGTTTATTTTGTTAGAACTTTTGGAATGTAAGTGATCCTGAGAATGTTCTTCAGCAGATTTATAGCAATTAAAATATTTGTAATACATGAAAGGCGATTTGTTCAGTATAACTGTGATTTTTATTTTTTCTCTTAATAAACCTAGCAATGTTTTTCTTTATTAACATCCAGGATGTCAAAACTGATAAGAACAATACACCTATCGAACACTTTTGATCTCATAAATTGGGGTATTTTCAGTTTTTAGGTACATAACTTCATCTGCCAGAGATCGCCTATCATAATCTCATTCCTTCTATTTCGATTTGTATCACGTCTAGTTATTATTTTTGTTCCAACAGAATTTATTGGTTGAGCCAGGTTGTTCTTTGCCTTAAGTAAAGGCAGTTACTATTCACACGGACTCCTTTTCCATTTCTATTTAAACTTAAATTTATTTTCAAGTGCATTTACGAAAAGTTCAAATACGTGTTATTTTCATGTTACATTTAGAAACTCGCACACTTGTCATAATTTGTTCTACGTGTTGCAGTCGCTGGATGCATCTACTCCCAGATATTGGTAGTTCATGACACGCCCTCTTATTTTTCTCACCTCAGGCTTGCTTCGAGTCGATTATATGGATATGATTACCATTGACTTCATTTTATCAACAGAGTCTTCTATATTATATCTTTGTCGTCACAAATTTATGTAAAAAATGTTGCAAGTCGTTTTCAGATTTCTGAATTAGAACCATATAGCATACTACAAAGATGCCTTTTTCCCTATTTTTTTACTGGATATTTTTTTTACTTTAGCGTTACTTTTATCCATAGCAAGATTAAAAGTGATAGGACTTAAATCTTCTTATCGGATTTGCGTGCTACATCTTGTTTTCTGTCAGTTAATGTTCTTTCTAGAATTTTGCTAATGTATTTTTACTTAAGATTTTTACAACTTTGTTAAAGCTGCAGAAAAGTTTTATTCTTCCAATATAAATGCTTTGTAGGTTGACTGGATTGGATACCTATGCTTTTCCAATATCCACAGAATACATGGAGGATGGTATATTGAACTCGATTGTTTTTTCAGACATTGACACTATTACAGATTGGTGGTGTACCGATTAGGGAGGAAAAAGTATTACATGCTGATGTAACTGCATCTTGTTTAAATTAGGTTAATTAATGGCTTCTTCGTTGCATTTTATTTCTTTTTCTATTACAGTTTTAAACGCTCTAGCTAGTGCGATGGATCATGGTGAACCCTTTTCCAGAACCAACTTATATATCTGATAACTTCTTTTTCTCTGTATTCCCTTTCTTATTTTTGATATGGCTTTTATATTTGAAATTTACAATTAGCTGTACATAATAATTTAGGTTTTGATACATTTTCCACCTTCCTACATATACCATTCTATTTTCAATTATCTTAATTGTGCCCTTCTAGCTTCACCGATATCTTACAGTTTTCTTTTTATATTTAGGAATCATGAATGATATCGACCGGTTTTAAAAATAAATAGTTCAATTATAGACAAATATAAATTGAGCGATTTTATTCCGGGGTTTGAATAAAGTTAAGTATCCGATTAACAATCCACGCTACACAAGATTAAATGGCATGTAGCTTATAAGTTTGATTGCAAAACTTCTCAAAATAGACGTTCTTAAGCTAGTACGTAATAAATTTACAGATGCTACTTGTTGCTATCCACTTGGCAATTTATAATAAAATTAAATGTAGTTATATTCGGATCGTAATTATTGCAAATAATCTCGTCTTAACATTATACTGTAAAACACTAAACAATGAGGGTCTTATTGACTTGATCTACTTTAAGAATTAAAATACCCGCGTCAACGGCACTGTTCTTGTCCTCGAAAATAATGAGGTTTCTGACGTTGCGAGGGATTAGGAGGTTACTAGTAAGATGGGCGTCTTCGCAGTTAGCTAGAAAACTCACGATTTTAAGTTTAAATTTCAACTTAAAACCGACTCTACCAACGGGGGACAGGGATTAGTTAATTTTATTTGTGCAGCTATTTTTATCCACTGTCAACTAATTACCTCCAGTTTTCAGCCCACAATTAAAGAAACGACAGTTAATTATTATTAATTTATAGGCTTCTCCCCTGAAGGTTTAATTTATTTTTTAATTTGATATTTAGAGGAAGTTACTCTTTACGTCGATTAAACCTTCCCATGATGTTCAAGTTCTATTAAACATTTTAATATTCTTTATGCACACTAATAAAAGATCTGGTGCTGCGTGTACCGAATGATTCAAAAGTACCACGAAACAAAGTTTCATTGTTGTCTCGTTGTGATCAGTAGAGATTATTTCTAAACCAATTATGAAGTGTTGCATAGCAAAATATATTTTCAAACAAGGGCTTCTTGTTCGCACGTCATCACATAGTGATATCCTATTCTGTTTCTAAATCAGGTTGATTGTTTTGTGGTGTAAATACAGTGCTTAGGTGTTTTGCAAACAATTTTGTTTTTTCCGCATCACTGCGTGCGCATTGTCCCGTGATAAGCCCATTTTCATTTCGCAGAGGTGGTACAGGCGTTTTAGGTTTCTTTATCGATTTTACTGGTTTCCATATACTGTTGTCGAATCGATTTAGACCTGTTAGATATTCTTCAAATTACTGATCTTTTAGGTATTTAAGTTTTGCTTTAAGTTTGTTACTAGCTGTTTTGTCGTATGACTCCTTTGCCATTTTGCCCTTGCTTTCCGTTTTTCAGCTATAAGTTGTTTCAGTTGTATAGGAACGTTCTCGATGGCTGCTGCACACCATTCTGCGGTGTGGCACTTTGAACTGATTCTTTAAGAATATTTGATAGATCTGTAAGAGCTTCATCGATCTGCTGAGGAGTTTTAAGGATGATATTGAGTTTTACTGTTTGTTCTGCTTTGTCCATATAGTTTTCCCAATTCGTTCTTCTGTTGTGTAGTTTGGGTGTGATGTAGTTATTTATGGCAAACATACTGACAGTTGCGATTATCGGTGTGTGGTCCGAGGAAAGATCAAGACTTGGGATTACGTGCAGGTGTGAAGCGGAGATTTCATTTGTGACAAAAAAGTCCAAAAGATCTGGAATCTTATTCGGGTCTGTGGGCTAGTAGGTAGGGGTCCCAGTTGTATTTACACCACATAACAATCAACCTGAGTCAGAAACAGAACAGGATATCACTATCCCTCCAGAGAATTTTCAACCGATCCAAAGGTAGTCAAAGAAAAATAAAGCTTTTAAATGTCAAATTTTAAATGCCAAAAAAGCGTTTGGTATGCATCAACTGACACCAAAAATGATAAAGAACTCTCAATGAAGGGAATTATACTTTGAATGTACATATATAATGCAATACTAAGACTTAACTACTGGCCTAACCAATTTAAAGAAGCTGAAGTAATATTAATAGCGAAACCAGGAAAAGATCCAAAACTAGCATCTTCATATCGACCAATCAGCTTACTGTTTGTGATATCTAAGGTCTTAGAACGGCTATTACTTCGACGATTAAATCAAGATTTAGCTCCAGACGACTGGATACCGCTCCATCAATTTGGATTTAAAAGTGGTCATTCGACTGTGCAACATACCTACCGAATTGTACAGGACATTAATGAAGCACTAGAAAACAAGGAGTTTTGCACAGAAATCTTTCTGGACGTTAGCCAGGCCTTTGATAAGGTCTGGCATGAAGGCCTATTATTTAAAATCAAACGCTACTTGCCTCCAAGTTACTTCCTAATACTTAAATCGTATTTAACTAATCGTGTTTTTAAACAAGAGTGAATCAAGCGGTATCTAAAATATGTGAAATAAAAGCAGGTGCTCCACAGGGAAGCGTACTCGGGCTAGTTTTGTATGTGCTTTATACATGTGACTTACCAACAACTGTCAACATACAACCGGAACGTTTGCAGACGACACAGTAATTCTAGCCAGGGACCAAAACCCATAAACAGCCGCCACTAAATTACAAAACCATCTAGATGAGCTACAAAGATGGTTAACAAAATGGAGAATAAAAATTAATGAAGACAAGTCAGTGTACGTCACTTTTACGCTGAGGAAAAATCAATGTCCACCAGTCAACATCAATGGCGTAAATATACCGCAGTCCCATACGGCCAGGTACTTAGGACTTCACTTGGACAATAAAATTAATTGGAAAGAACACGTAACTAAAAAGCGCAAACACCTTGGCTTAAAAACAAAAAATATGCACTGGCTGATTGGAAGAAACTCATGTTTGTCCCTAGAGAACAAACTGCTGCTCTACAAGACTTTCCTCTCACCCGTATGGCTATACGGAGCTGAATTTTGGGGGTGCGCAAGCAAAAGTAACATATCCATAATCCAAAGGTACCAATCGAAAATTCTACGAATGATTGCAAATGCACCTTGGTACGTCACTAACCAGACACTCCACGATGATTTAAAAGTACCCTACGTCACAGACGTCATCAAGAAACGAAGCATCCGCCACCATGACAAATTGGAAAGCCACACCAACATTTTTCTACATCCACTACTTGAAGACAGTCGTGACAGACGTTTGTGAAGAAGCTAGCCAATAGACCTAATTGACGGTTGAAGAGGATACTTCGCTGGAAGTACCCTTATCATGTCATAGTACTGTAAATATTTAGTACTTAAGCGAGCACATTAGTTCATAGGATGGTTAATTCTGATTGCTAATAAAACCTTTCATTATAAAAAAAAACGTTGTCACATGCTGCGAGTTGGTGCTGCCCAATAGAATGCAGGTGGTCTTGTTAACAGAACAATTAGCTGAATAATTTCAACACATTGGTGATAACGCTTCTAATTGGGCGTCACTTTTGCGACTATCGCATTTCCTGTGAATCAGATCTGGTGGGCTCAGATAAGACTGAGCGTTTTGTCACGATCTTACAACTCCCAATTACTATTTGCAATTACTATTTATATTTGTCATTCTGAGTTTTCAAATTTTTATATTTTTAAATTTTTTTTTAGTTTTAGCTTCTTAAGGTGGTGTATGTTTATTCTATTTATACGTTCTGTGGAAGAAATTCAGCAGCACCGTAACTGCTTAACATCAATTACTTCTAATTTATATAATTAATGCTACTACGTTTATGTTGATGTTCAAGTAATTTTGAAACTAGTTGCAAACTTTTTCAAGTTATTTTAACAGATTTGCGAAAAATGTGTAATACCATCCTAAAATAAGAGAGTGGTGACATGTGGTTCTAAAAATATTTTATATTTCAGATTTAATGTAAAATTTTTAAGATTGCGTTAAACTTTATATTAATACTTTAAATTTTTGAATTCACCTGTGTTTCTAGAACTTTATCGAGGGGATTTTTAGTTATGACTTCACCATGCAACTTGAAGCTGTAATTAAAAGCTCCCGTTTGCATTTTAGCCTAAATTTTTTTGAGGTTAAAATTGTATTTTGAAACATGGCTTTCAGGTTCACTTCGTTACTTAAAGATGTTTAGACTTATTTTACTTCAACTCTATATACTGTTATCTACAAAAGTAGTAGGCGCCCTACAACAATCAAAATATTTTAAATTATTTGCGATTGGGAGAATATAACTATACATTTTATTTGAATAGCAACAGTTTGTTAACCTAGTCGCCTTCATAATTGCAGAAATTCATTCTGACGTACTAGCCACAAGCTTTTTTGTTGTTCATTGTGTATGCTGTTTCATTCTTGATAAAAATTAAGAGTCACAGAGACAGGAATACTTGTGATAATAAAGGGAGTTGCCTTACGACATCAGAAAAAGAAAAATTAGAAACGACTACAGAATGGATGAGCTCAAACTGTTGAAATGAAGGTGAATAGAATGTCACCTGAAAGATTAGCGAAATAAACAAAAACAAAAAAAAAACAGATAACATACGACGACCAGGAAGACCACGAAAAAGGTGGAGAACACATCGCAGGAATAATAGCAGAAAATAACAGTACACTGTCCTAACTTAAGAAGAAGAACAAGAAAAGGATTCTTGACAAAGAACATTCCTAACTCGGAGATGACCATAGATTATTGCCGGATCTGAAGGAACTGTTATTGCCACGTTAAAGAGGGGATTTTTTCATGTATATCCCTCAAAGAATTAGCTGCCGAGCTCCGAAAAGAAATTGCACTAGATAGGAATCGAACCCTCAACCACCGAATTACAAGCACGACGGCCATTCGCTAACTTGTACAAACGTCAGTGGAGCATGCATAGAACATTTGTCATGAGGAGAAATCAAGAATCAAGGTCGACTTTCCTGTGTATTCCTTACACTTATTTTAATCTACCGTAGCTCCGAGGGGTTCATAGCTCGGCAGCTAATTCTTTGAGGGATATACCTGAAAAAATCCCCTCTTTAACGTGGCAATAACAGTTTCTTCCGAACCTGCAATAATCTCTGGTCATCTCCGAGTAAGTGTATTTTGGAGGAATTTAGTTACATCGTAGTATTCTTCTTTATTATATCCAATGGTATGGATTGGGTTGTGGTATGGAGTTCTTTGCATGCTAATTTAAAGCTACAATCCCGTTTTCGCACATTCAGATCGTTGCGGCCGTAGACTTATGACAGACAGCATTGTCCTGCTGGAACTTGTTGATGTCCTTCATGATTTCTCAACATCATGATTCCACGGTTTTTACAAGGTATTGATTTATTTTGTGGTATCCGTCACTTGCAATTTAAATATGCACTACTGGCAATGTTTTTTCAACGATATGCATTTTTGAAGAGCTTTAACTGTGCTAAACAAAATTTTCTTTGGCTATTACAGATATTTAATGTGTTACGTTGTACTATTTTGATTTTTCAAAAATAATCTCAATGTTACCATACATAATTTGTTGTAAAATTTTAATTAGATATGAGTTGAATGGAAGCACGCAAGTTTAGAACCCCTCAATCACTTCTTCTTGGTCACCGGTCGTTCTAGCTTTATTGGTTATTGGGGTGTTTTAATTTTGTATAGCTACTGCAGTTCATATCCTATATTATTGAGATTGGTACTCCACTTTCTATAATAAATTTTAATATTTCCTTGTACTGTAAGATGATTCCATGAACACAGATCTTCTTTTACTGATTTTCTCAAGACTACCCTTACGTTTATTTTGTACGTCTATTTTATCTTCACATCACATTGTTAGTATTTTCAGTTCTCTGCTTTTCGGTAGTACCTCTCACAACTATTTCATCAGTGCTCCATACGTTTACCTTCATTCATTGTACCTACTCTTCATTTTTAAAACTGGTTTTGTTTACTGTTAACAGGAACTCAACTTATGGGCTTGTTAATTTCTGCATTTAATTTCTTGTTCGTGATGATAAGATTCCTTAGATTATGACATTCCCTTACTTTTTTTTCTTGTTCTTTATATTTATTTTTATACTTAATTTAGGATTTTTGGTATTTAGTTCTTCTTTGGAATTTATTTCGTGTCGAAGTGCACCCTTGTGTCATTAGTTTTTATAAGATCTCTGTTTTGTGTTGCCCGCATTTACCTATAATTATTTATTTGATTTTCATACAGCTTATCTTCTAATTTTATTCCATCACTTTTTGGTGTGTTCAAAATTACTTTCCTATTTATAAAGTCAAAGAAGATTTCTTTCTTTTTTTATCTCTGGGTTTTTTGAAATTTTTTTAGGGGTGTAATATTTAACAGACAGCGAGGTGCTTTTTATATTCACATGAATTTTATTTTTTTTTAATTAACATCTTCAATTCGTTATAAAGTTTTCTGAGAGTTCTAATTCTTTGGCATTATCGTGAAATAGTGCAACCACTAGTTTTAATATTGCGTATTATTATATTAGGCTCAAGACAATGGACCTACGTTTACATCGTTTTATACCTATAAAGTTACATTTTTGTTTCAAGATAGATACTCTCATTATTTAAATAATGAGCTTTGTTGTATGTAAAACTACGTTGAGTTGTCCTTATATATTCGTGAAGAAATTTAAATGATCATTAAATGTAAACAACTTTGCTGGACTCGGTAAGCATTAATTTACATTTTGAATTGAATACCTTTAAAGTTAATATTACTTTGTATTTTTACTGTATTTCAGTATTTTTATTTAAATTTGCAAATTTTTTTCTATTATTTCGGACTATGTTTTGGTTTCAGTTCTTTTAAAGTCCTCAAAAGTTAATTGTCTTTTTAATACAATCGTTAGTAACCTCTTACATCGCTCCTTACGAAGCATGGCTAGTTGCTTTTGAGCTTTTTGATTTGGTTCTCTTCTTTGGCTGTTTAAAATCCACTAGTTGCAAAGTTTTTGTTGGAATTTTCTGATTTATGTAGTTACTTAGGGCAATTTTAAATCATATTACATTAAAACCTTTCCTATGGCTTTCTGCTTTAATAATAATATAAATAAACATAACCCTTTCAAACGCTGTGACATAATAATTGGTGTTACAATAAACACATTTTTTTGCTTTCAACCTGTTCTTTTCTTCATTTCTTCTTCGTTATTGTTTCTTAGGAGTCAAAAAAGTTAGTTACGGTTAGCCGCAAATTCCGGTTTAGATAACTTTCAGGTGGTTTGAAAAGATGTGATCGATCACTAAGGATTTCTATAAATTCTGTTTTTCGCTGCTGATATTGAGCATAAAAAACTACCAAGGACTAGAATTGAGCAGCACAGGGATTTGTATGGAACATTTTTCGTCTTGTGTTAACTTCTATTTTGTGAAATTATAATCGGCAATAAGTTCAAATTTTTCAGAATCGGGATGCTTTTGCAAGGTGCTTAGTTGCACTCTATTTTTTGAATACATACCAGTTGAGTCACATTTTGGGTTTGTTAAGATTTTTCTGTAGAATAAGTTCATTTTCTTAAGGTAAAATTTTGTCACTAATTCGTTGCTAATCGAAAACAGAACTGTTCATAAAAAAGAAAATCAAAAAATGCGTATTAAATATTCGTGTTGAACTGGAAATCAATATGAAGATAATTTGATAAAAAAAATAAACAGGTTATTTTTCTTTCTGCATGTTTATTTCACAAATTAAAAAAATGCAACAGTATAAAAATCGGGTTCCTGTTAAGGACGATTTTTGAAGGTCCCTAATGACTCTTTTTGTAAGTATGGCAACACAAAACAAGGAAATTATCTAAAAACACCAAAACAACTTAAATTTAAATAACTCTTTTCTACTTGTAATTTAGAATCATATTATATACAACTTGAAAGGCTCTCAATTTATTAGTTTCTTAGAAGCCTTTTGTTAATAATTAATTACCATGTTTTACATTTTGTTAAAAGATCCATATTTTGTAGCTCATCTCCCGTTATATTGCGTAACAAAATGGCGAATGAACAATTTGGCTGATTGTGTAGCTTGGGCATATCAATGATATCGATTAGGTTTTAGAAAAATATTTTTGCAAAACAGGACCAATAAAACAATATTTTAAAACCACTAAAAACGGCTTAACCTGAATTAGTATTAGATTATATAAACGTGCATTATTTTGTTTTAATGGGTAGATTGAGGTACCGAGTCATAATTTTTGTTTGCAAGATTTAACAATATACCATCTATTACAAATTACTAAGTAACTACATAAGCCCAATATATTTTATTTAGTTGAATTTAACCAGGCAAAGCGATGGAAGGGCGATCTGCCTTGGCTGAATTGCATGACCAAATTTCACACATTTCGTTGCTTTTTTAATCATATTATGATTTCGGCGGAAATGCCTACTAATATTTCATGCAATCGAGATGTTTGTGGCAATGATGAATACCTTTGCTTATCGGTTTGTTACGGGCTCCAATTTAATTTGCCATTTATGGTCTGAATTCTTTGAATTCATTGGCCATAAGTGATTCGCAATGCGCATGTTACAATTTACTTTGCCCACTCTTCTTTTAGCTGCAGCAAGTTTACCAGTCATATTTTAGTCTTGTTCGGGCGGTATATGTGGTCGGTTATGT
This sequence comes from Sinelater perroti, assembly GCA_036346155.1. NCBI lineage: Eukaryota > Metazoa > Arthropoda > Insecta > Coleoptera > Elateridae > Sinelater > Sinelater perroti. The sequence goes on along the minus strand of JARFIY010000156.1, from coordinate 8,940 downwards.
AATTAGTTGGTGCATGTCTGTGTGCCCCAAATTTCAGTGGTGATCCCAAGAAACGCGAGCCCGGCGAGAAGCCCGACGAGACCAGCATCCGAGATAGCGCAGCACGCACGGCCCTGCCATGAATTTCGAGGACTACGAGACGCTGCCGACCAGCAACGTCGCGACGCACATGACGGCGGGGGCCCTGGCCGGAATCATGGAGCACTGCATCATGTACCCCCTCGACTCCATCAAAGTAAGTGGGCAGCCGGGCGCTGTTACATAAGGCGCGGCAGGTTAAGTTGCCAGGGTTGCTTTCAGACGAGGATGCAGTCGCTGCTGCCGTCGGCAGCGCGCAAGGGGGTGAGCGAGACCTTCCTGCGGATGGTCCGCCATGAGGGCATCTTCCGGCCGGTCCGTGGTATGCCAGCAGTGATTATCGGGGCTGTGCCCGCACACGCCTTCTACTTCAGCAGTTATGAGTACCTAAAGAGCAGGATGGTTGGCTACACAAACTCGTCTGCCTACCACCAAATAATTCATGGTAAGTGCAGGCGCTGTCGGTGCGGCTAAAGGCCGGTTCGGGACACTGCATTGCACGGCGGCCTTTACATCAGTTATTCCTCCCTGCTTTTAGTTTGTGTACATCATTTGACCTGCAGCAGTTCTGGTTAATTTGGCCATCCGCTGCTTTATTTATAGACGAGCAATGCATTTCATGCCAACTTTTTGTTTCTGCACAATTCTCTTAGCGAAAAGTTTTCTGCTACCACCGAAATGCCTGGGGTATCAATTAATCAGTCCGTGTTATTAGTAGGTGCGACAGATATAAATAACGTTTACATAACAGGAGCTAGCATTTAGTTGCATATGCATTCAGGGTGAGTTCGCTTGAACAAAACGTTAATTCTGCCGGTTGTTTCATAAAAGCGCCCATCGTCTGGTTATTGATGCAATTGTTGCATTTATAGGATAAGTAAATATTGGTATAGACTTAAGTTGTGATATTGTGCACTTTCTTTGAATTAATTTTTATGTTTGCATAGTCCATAGATAATGGTCCGTCTAAAAAAATACAGAAGTATTATTAAGACAACACAGTTGTAGATAAGGAAATAATTTGTTAATGTCAGTCTATGACCGTTTAATTGGTCTGTTTGTTCTGCAATGCAAATTTATTTAGCTGAAATTGATGTATACATTTTTGTTTTCACTTCCATTAAAGGAAGAAGACAATGAAAAAGATTTTGAGGGGAAGTAATTGTGGGAATTCGTATTTGTCGTGGGGGAAGGTGGGAGATGACAGTCAAATTTTTGTCATTGTTGTTCTGACAATTTTGTACCATTTGGTGTGTGCTGTTTCACAAAATTAAATTAAACTTAGCTAACCATAGTCTATTTCGCACATACAGTATGTTTGTATGTTTATCTAATCAAATATTGGATTGCAAATTGTGTATTGTTTTTGTCATTTAAGTACAAATGGGTTATATCCAAGTTGTTGCCCATACTATTTACAAGAGAACTTAAAAGAAACTGTCAACATGAAAATGTTGATTCTACTACATATATCTTTCTCCCATAACTTGGAAATTGAGGGAGTAGGGAGGCTGATGACTGTCAAATTTTTATCACTGTTATGGTAATTTTTATATCGATAGATTACGTTTCCTTTATTTTAAGCTTCAAAGATCATCTGTCAACACAAAATATTGATTCTGCATGTATTTCCCTCTTCCACAATTTTATTCCATTCTTTCAATAGTTCTAATAGTTCATTTTTAAGTCAAACTATGGTTTGAAAACCAATACACATCTACACTTTTGCAAGCTATTAAGCTTCCCAACAGTTGCAATTGCGCTAGTATCCATTTTTATATTCTGCTTGATGTACACATTTGCTCGAATTATTTTTAAGTTATAGTTACATTAAAACCTCTCTAGCATGACTGCTTCAAAGAAAATTCTGGAAGTTTGAGAGTAAACGTGGAAAACCATCCAAAAATCTTTAAAGAGAAAATGCAGTTAAGCTAGAGGTTTTAGTCATTAATTCCAAAAGTGGAAAGTAAACAGAAGAATATTCCAGAAGTTAATAAAAACATTGTTGTAGAAGTTGTACCTGAAAATCAAGTCATTCATTCGTGAATTGCAAAGAACTATGATGGTTGAAGACCAGTAGCTGTCATAGGAGTTACGGAAATAGCAAGAATTTGAAGCGTGAAGGAGAGAGTCAGTCATGGGAAAAAATCGACGCGCTGAGCTCGGAGATAAGACTATAGAGGTCTCTGATAATAGCAACAAATATAGCCTTGTTGTCATGGACTGCTTTATCATTTGGACTAAAGCGTTTGCGATATCAAATTAAGAGGTGCCTGCGGTCGCTGAAGTATTAGCCAGAATTTTTTGATGGCTTGAGGTAGCTTTGGAGAATCATTTGGATTAAGATCGTAATTTCTAAGATATATGTGAACAAGAGTAAAGCAACCGAAGGTAGTGTGCATTGACAGACTTGCACTTTATGCGGTATAGTGAACCCTCAAAGTAAACGAAAAATAAGAATGGTACATTAGATGATCTGAAAATTAAGTTTCAAGAATTTAACGAACAGATATCCTAGTGAAAAGAAACTCAATTTGGAGCAGTAACTGACTTGCTGTATGACCAAATTTTGTTGGTGACTGGGCTGCTCTCTTGTCATCACCTGTTGTCTTAACATGTGAAGAACTTTAGCTACTGATTGTGAGATATCAAGAAACTGGCGATACCGAAAATCCAATTCAAATCTAACAAAATGGCCTTGAGAATAAGGCAGTGTAGTGACTGAGTTTGCTGCAATGTAATAAAATCTTTGTTGGTCATAGTTAAAATTAAATTAATTGGTTCCACTCAAGTTGGTTAAGAAAGAGAAAGAAAGTATCGTATTCTCCTACAGAATGTATCAAAATTTTGTACTTAATTTCTCTATCTTGTAACTAGACGGGGATTTCTTCCTCTTCTTCTCATGGGTTTTGTTATTGTCATTATTGTAGGATTCTTAAATAACATTTTAATATTATTGGATTGTATCCAATTGGTTTTGCTACAATTTTCTAATGATGTTGAGACCTTTCAGACAAACATCGCAAGTTGGGTATTCTGTTACATCCATTTTGGAGATTGTATAGTTTTTTTGTAAAAACTTGTAACTGCATTCAGTTCCTCATCTACATATGTGCTAATATAAGTTTTATACTCAAATATTTGTTTGCACGTTGTTCTGATGATTTAGATACTATCGGATTGTATCGAATTTGGTGTACTTATTTCTTAAAGGTTTTCTTTGTCTGTCAAAGGTACATCGGGATTTCTTTTCAATTGGATATTTACTTGTAAGTCATAAAATGCTACGGATATTCGAGTGCAATTGGGTAACCGCATTGGATTATGTCTAACATTTGTATATGTCGTTACTTCATTTTACAAGTTGGAAATAGATAATACTGAATCATTGGTTACTTGGATTTGGGTTGCCTTTTTTAGTCAAAAATGCAAATCAGAAACTGTTGAAATGATTTTGGATTATTGGATTCCATCAATATTTGTTATTTTTCAATCATTTTCTATTGGTCGCTAAATCATGTTATGACAATGAGAATACCATCGGATTAAACCTATAAATATTGTGATGTATGGGTCACATACCATATGGGTCACGCCATTGGTAATTCTTGTAAGCAAGAACTACAGATTTCTCGCAGGTATGTACATAGACCATACCAGCCTATTAATTAGTAGATCAGACATTAGACAGTAGTTGGTATGTCCCAGTATGTTTATGTAGGGAATGCTGCTCAAGACCTCGAACAGAGGTGCGAATATATTATTTTGATTCTTGTTAGTCTACGTAGATTTGAACCGAGAACCCATTTGGCGTAAGCCTGGCTCTCTTACCACTACCCTTCCTGGATCTTGTACTCCATTGTACAACAACATTTTGAAGCGAATTTGTCACACAAATCACTTGATAAAGCCTTTTTAGATCTTCATTGTTGTGTTTTTGAGAAAGCTTACAGTACAGGTATTTGGCGCGCTTAAGCTACCTCTAGAACGCCATTTCAATGACCTTCAATTTTCCTGGTTCATGTTTGTTATAGCTGAGGGTTTGCTATATCCGAGCTTGTTATAACCGAGTTGCGCTGAGCTTAAAAGCAGTTAGAAAGAGGCTCAACGAATTGAATTTTATAATCTTTGTTTTGATTATTGATCTTTTTTATTTCATTTTTTAAGGGATAGCCACCCAGCTGGACCATAGTAATTTAGCTTTTGCATCATCTTTCACTTTAAATGCATTTGAGAAATATATGAAAATGTGACTAAAGATATGAAGGCAACTGTTTTGAAATAAACAATAAGACCGTCTAAGCATTCTAATAACGGAGGCAGGTTTAAAAATACGGTTTGTTTGTACAAGTCGATCCAACCGCGATTATTCTGTTTTTTCCCCTGATCTCTAAGGTATTTAGATATCTTGATAAGGAGTAAGAAGCAGTTCTTACGCGATTTGCTATTTTTAAGTATCTATTGTGTATGCTTTGCTTTTATTTTTATTTTACCGCTTCTTATTTTCCTTGGTGCCAGCTGCGGTTGATTATATTGTTTATAATCATTCAGCCTCTGTCTCTAAAATATGCATATATATTTAGTTCTACGGTTTTTTTAGCTTTAATTAGAGATCGAATTTTTGTCTTACTGGAATCTGTAGGGTTTTTGGAACTTCTATTGGTATTTGAAATTTTGTCATTAAATTTTATATTATTATTTATTTCGCTAAGGGAAGATAGAAAGCAGACAATAAGAGGATCAATATCATGTCTCATACTAACAAAACTTGATTTGTTTGCACTGTTGTTCTTTTAACAATCGTTGAAGAAGGAAACCGAGAAGTGTGGGCGTGTACAGGGCTTGTCACAACGTCGTCGCTTGCGTTTTTGTTTCTTCGTGTGGGGACTGTTAGCACACCTCCACACGCTTCTGCTGTGTGAGCGGTGAGAGTATGGGGAATCCATTTTGCCATCTTTAAATCCTCCTGGCTGATCGTATGTATAGTTTCACAAAACAGACCTGTCGCAATCTCCAATGTATGGAATGGTTTATTTGCCATTATCAAATCGGACACTGGATGTGTGCTTTGCGCGTATTTATTGGACGCTCTTTTCTTTCACCTTTCTCAGCACAATCCTTACCACTTTTGAACTCTTGCATCGATGTTACGTTCTCACACATGAAGTAATTACTTCCTTCCTCTAAAGAAGCCACACGTTCCATCGCTGCTTATGATTGTCTGCTTCCATGGTTTTCCGTTTTGTCCACAACTGTACTTGCAATGCTGCAAGAATGATTATCTTTTTCCGTGAGTCACATATGGTTTGATCATGCGTCTTAGTTATTTTTGAATACCCTAAATAATTTTTCAAAATTAATTTTATCGGTAATAATTAAAAGTACTAATTTATTCATTGTTAATAACATATTCGGCTTGACTCTTAGGTAGATTGCATGCGAATGCCAGTTTCGTGCACCGTCAGTAATTAAATGATTGCAGAGAAAATAATGCGTTGTCTTTTGAAGCGACGAAGGTCGAGCAGTTTCGAAATGACATCAGTTTTGTTCGAATTACATCGAAACAGCAGCATTGCTTGTTTCTGAGTAATTTTGAATGGGACGGATGGATTTGCCGATGACTTGCCGAATTAAGTCGTTTGTGAATATCCGGAATTGACTGCCGCAGCTGAAGTGAAATGGGAAAATAATTATTAATTGGTTTTCAGATAATTTCGGAACGATACATATTGTTAAGTCATGTTATAGACGACCTTTTGAGATAGGTTCTAAAAGGTTGCTTTTTAAATATTTTCTATAACATGTCAGTGTTCCTATTAGATTTAAGTTGTAATACTTTCCTTAAAGGGTTTATTTATAGATATTTGGTGTTTTATAGATCATTAGCAAACAGGGAATACCAATATGTCTGATAGGCTTGTGGTTTAGATGTGTGTACACCGCTGTTTTACACCCGTAATCAAACTTTTATTGTAGTGTTCACGTCGTTAAGGATGAAATGAGTAAACTTGAAGAGAATATCATGCAGAGCTACAGACGGTTAGGTAATAATCCTGTTGTTCCCTAACATGAAAGTAGGCTTTAGATGTGTTATATCTAACAATTTGTCCGTAGTGGTGTAATCACGCTTTATCATGTGGCAGTCTGATGTAAGGTTTTTTAATGTAGGCAATGCTTCTAGAACAATTCTGACAGTATATGTAGTGTCAATAGTGAAATTTCAGATGGCCTTATAGTAATGTGGTGGCCGTTTTTCTAAATGCGGAAGAGAAGGCTGATATAAAGCAGGATATATGAGGGAATGGTTACTGATAGAAACCCGGTCGAACCTTAACGAATATCTTTGGAATGTGTTCCAACACCCATTCGTATTAATGATAATTATTGGAATTTGTAGCATATAAGGAATGTTTGATATCAGTTTCGAGTAGGTGTTTAGATGATGAGATAGTGTATGTTCGTATGTTCTATTAAATTGATAATGATCCAGAGAGTTAAAATGTATGGCGCGTCTTTGTTGGTGTGGGATATGTTAATATGTTCTACTGTTAACCAAGAAAACATTGCTGAATGTGCGTGGTTTATTTACATATAGTTGCGCAAATAATACCACAAAGCGTTGGTTTTATTTATACACTAACTAGCGAAGATGGAGCTCATCAAACCAAGTTCTAAAATGCTAGTTCCTTTGTACCACTAATTTTATTTATGGGACAATAACATTACCATCTAGGCTACAACAACTAAGGATATGCATGCCGCATACATATGTATTACTTGTAAGACTACTTTTAGAATGGCTAACCTACCTTGTGTTGTGGTTCTAAAACTTAAGCTATAATTATATAAAATTTCGAAATGGGGAATGGGGAGACAGCGATACGAAATGAAAGCTAAGGTGGTCGACGTTTTTGAAATTTACTCATTTTGGGCGCTCTATAAGAGATTTCTAAGACAAAACAAGCCAGAAAATAGTGAAAAGAATGAGATCAAATATTTTGAAAACACATGTTCGTTCTGGTTTTCAGTTATCAAAGATGCCGGATAAACAAAATCTGACTTTAGTGGTCAGATGAGAGCCTTCAAAGTACTATAGTAGGCATAAGCAAAGAAGGGTGGTGCTGTTATTTGACTCTGATGTTAAGATTCCGCAATGAAAATTAAGGAAAGTAATCGGTTACTAAATAAATAGACGCTACCCTTCTATTGAAAATTGTACCATCAAGACAATAAAATATAAGGGAACAATTAGTATTAGGTGAAAGAGAAACAGTAACAGCACTAGACTTTCCATAATACATGATTACTTGCAAATTTACCTCCACAGCATAAGAATATTGAATGGTTTGACTTTGGATAATTGCGGTTGCATGAAGAAGAGACACATCAATTACAACGAGGTTTGAAAAGGCCATTTTGATCAAAAAAAGAAGAAACTTGTAAGTGGACATGATATCTATACCATTTTCGATCAGAACATCTGAAAGTCATGTTTGTACAAAACTGGTAATCGTTATGGCTTTTTGACACAGGCTATTTCTTCTATTATCTAAAGTCATAGATGAAGTCATCTTTTGTTAAAGCAAAGGTGCTTTGAATCCAATTAACAAAATTATTATGTATCATTGCATTGGTTCAAAGGTATGATAAACTTGCGGTACTAATTGTGGTAATGGACAATAAATGGTTATTTGTCTATAATATTGACAATTTTTTGGGTCCTACGTTTTTTTTACACTATTGCGTTTTATAGAATTGGCAAGCTTCCCGGAGGGTGTTATAATATTTTATGTTGATAATTTAAAACGAGACATCTTTATTAAGGTGTATTAGAATAACAAGTGTATTATTGTGTAATTTAATGGGGTGGAGGTGAAATTCAGTGTAATCTTTGATGCCAAAAATTTTATCCTTTAGATCAGTGTGTCTGCATGGCATCTTCGGACGATTACATGTTACATTTTGTGCGTCTTCCAAATAACAAAATTTGTTCTGAACATTCGTTGCTAATTTTTTAATCATTTTCTGTGTGGTTCTGAATAAAATAGAAATTGTTTTTATGTATCGTCTCTATTGTTTGTTAAGTTACAAAACAAATAATACAAAATTGTGGACCAGAATAAAAATATGATGAGGGGTTAAAAGAAAAGAAATACGAGCAACAAAAAATAATTATAATCAGTTAAAATGGAAATTGAAGAAATTTTAGAACCTTAAACAGAATTTTATTTAGAATAGTTAGAACAAACTGAAGAGGAACTTTAATAGAGGGAGTAGAAGAAGGAACAGAAATGCTTTTCTAACATTCGTAAATTTAAAAGAAATATTTGATACAGTAGACAGAAAAGTAATAGTAGTACTTAATATGTATATTAAAATAATTATAAGTAAAGCAAATCGGAAGACTAGAATGAATAAAAGAATAATACAAGGAGACAGACAGATATTCTTATGGATAAGTTAATAAAACGCATTAAAGAAAAAGAACACCAAAATACTATAATTAGATATAGAAACTTAGAACAAATTAAAACAAGCAACTGTATATGCAGATGATATAGTTTTAGTAGAAAAAACAAAGAATTAAATGCAAAGTGGTAAATGTACGGATAGAGAAATCGAAGATTTAAGGTAAATATATTATTTATTTATTTAAACTAAAATCCTTGTACCGTTAGGTGTCGGATTGTAAAATATGTTATATATACATTTCATTTTACATTTTCATGAATTTTATCTTTCCATATCCTCCTGTCTTGGGCTATTCCATGAATGTCACACCACTGGATTCCCCGTTTAACCGCTGCTTGTTTTACTTGTTCTTCCCATCTAATCCTAGGTCTTCCTACTTTGTTTTTCCCC